>PVIC010035191.1:0-19190 GCA_004025085.1 Thryonomys swinderianus | reverse complement strand
TCGATAATAGCCCTTTGTCTGATACACAGCTAGTAAAGATTTTTTCCCATGTTGTTGGTTGTCTTCTAGCAGTGCCAGCGACTTCTTTGGCTGTGCAGAAGCTTTTCAGTAGGATGAGATCCCATTTGTTGATTCTTTCTGCTAGTTCTTGTGCTAGGGAGGTTTTATTCATAAAGTCTCTGCCTAAGCCAATGTCTCCTCATCTTCTTTATCCATTTTAGCCCAGACTATTATCTTTCTTAGTATATGATTATACACATTATGTATATTTAATATTCTTTCATTTTAATTTTTTTCAAAGAAGAATTATCCATGTCTTCAGTAGAGAAGTAGCTTTAGTTTTGTTATTACGAAATAGACTAGGGGTAGGGATGTAGCTTAGTGGTAGAGCAGTTGCCCAGCATGCATTGGCTCTGAGTTCAATCGCCACCAGAAAGAAATAAAAAGTACCGTACAGAACCTTGACCATAGAGTCAAAATATTTCAGTATGAATCCTAACTGTTGAACCTGGAGTCTTTAAGCCTCTGTTTCCTCATCTGTACAATGGAAGAAGTAAAAGCACAGACATCAAAGAATTGTCATGAGGATTAAGCCTTTAGAACAGTGCTGGCACCAGGTAAATACTATAAAAGTGTTAGGTATCACTATTTCTGTCTTCTCAGCACATAATGCCAGGAATTTACTACATGCTTTATACATTTCATTGATTAACTGAGTGATCAGAGACTCTCAGAACTTATTCCCAATTCAACTTTAAAATGTTCCTTGGAACATTTGTGATTACTGAGTTTAATTTATAAAGTATGGCTGTGTGGGAGGAAAAACTAATTTATTCTTCATTGATTCAGAACACAGGGTTTAGAACAACAAAAAAAAAATCAGGATGGGTAATAGCGGATTTGCCCTGTGTCTCTGCCACATTCCTTCTTCCTGTTCCTGTGACAGTGGAGGTCAAGGACTTGAAAGATTGGGCTCCCAGCCATCTCCTTCAATTTCTTTTACTTGAGAGATATAAATGAGGACACAGTCATATTTCCAGAGCCTCTGAGATTCTGTTTGATTCATGTTCTTCTTAATGGTGTTGCTCAAAAAGAGTCTTGTTTCCTGCCAATTTTTTATGGCTGCCCTCCATTACCTGCCCTTTTGTTTCCCAGAAGCCCACACGCCATTAGCCTAAGTATGCATCACTGGCAGGGCCCCCCTTGCCTCTGGCAGCCCTAAGTACAGCAAGCCTAGTGAAATCCTCCTCAGGGCCTGCCCATCCAAACACAGAGCGCATCCAAAGCTGGAGGTGATGACATCCCAGCCTGTAGTGGGAGGAATATGCAGGGCTTGGGATGGTTACAAAATAAAGGGAAGAGGAAGTGGTGCCTGAGTGGAGGAAAAGAGCACCCCACAGATAGGAGCTGATTTTATGAGGAGGCCTGAGAATAAACAAGATGATTTAGGGTTTATTTGGAATATGGTGTCCAACCGCTAAGAGTGGCCAAAATCCCTGTTGGGAAAGTACTATGGCCTCGAGAACTCCTCAGGCCACTACATACTGCATGGCACTTTGTGGCAAGCCGTAACCATGATTCAGAATTCTGTGTAACCATGGAGAATCTCCATGCTGGGTGAAGGAAGAACAGTTTAAACACAGGGAAAATGAATACATTTATCTGCATATTGTCCCATGAGGGCTTTTAAATGAAGGTCTGGAAGGGAAACTTCCCAATGTGTTTCACAGTTACTATACAGAATAAGCAGTGTTTTAAAATATTTTAAGGAACAGGTCCCTCTGAAGAACTCCCAAACATGCACATTGTTCTGAAATGCAGTAGAATCTTCCACCCTATACCCCTTTGTCTCTTTAGTGCCTTACTCTCCACAATGACTTGTCCTGCACCCTACTAGATAAAATCTCTGATGTATTAATAGATGCCACAGTTCTGTTAGTAGACTTAGGTGCTACCAAGCTTCATAATTTAAATTTGAAAGAGTCATTGAAGACATAGTTTGCAAACCCAACACAATAACAAATGCTAGATATCCCATGGACAAGTGGCAGGTTTAGGAGGAATGAAATAAAGAAGGGGAGGGAAATTGTTGAGTAACTCTCAGATCAAACACTGAGAGAGACTGTTCTGACAGGAAGGCACATTACTATGGTACTTACTAAAGTAGAAAGGGGCTTCAGTGAGAATATTTGTCCACATTTACTGCACATTTATAGGATCTTCATCTATCAGCTACTGTCCCTGCACATGTTCAGAAATGTGGAAGGAAGAGTAGTTGTACAGAAATGTTAGATTGTTTTGATTTTCCATGTGTGGAAATAAAGCTCCCTATTCCCAAAAGATGCCTGTAACCTAATTTCTGGAACATGCAAATATGTAAGGTTACCAGGGAGAAAAAGAAATTAAGGTTGCAGATGAAACTGTTTGCTAGTTGGTTGACTTTAAAATAGCAAAGTTAGAGGTCAGAGATCTAGCTCATGGTTCTGGTGGCTGCCACACAAATGCAAGGTCCTGAGTTTGACCCCCAAGAAAAAGATAAAATAGCAAAATTATCTTGGATTCTCCAGACATAATCACTAATTATGATTGCAAGAATCCTTCAAAGAGGAAGGCAGAAGAAAACCAGAGAGATAATAGCATTAGCAGGATTCAGTCCAGCAGTACTGGATTTGAAGGTAGAAAAAGAGGGTCTGGGTCATGAGTCCTTCTTTTAGAGTGGCCTGTAAAAGATGGAAAAGGCGAGAAACACATTTTGCCTCTAGCCTTCCATGTATACAACTCTCCGCATGGAGACATATGTTAGACTTCTGAAGTTTGAAATTATTACATACTAAATTTGTTTTATTTAACTTTATTAGATTCGTGGTAATTTGTTATAGAAGCAGTAAGAACTCATATACTATGATAACTGATTGAGAGAAAAGCCATAAAACATCCCAACACCTGCTATTAAGTTAGCTTTTGAGCACAATTTAAAAAGCACACTCACACCCCACTCCCCACACTCATACACATAGATTTTCTGTCATCTACATTTCAGTTCATAACATTCTCCCTTTAATGTGATCTTATTAGAATTTAAAGAACCTGAGCAGCATAGAACTGGTTGCAGTTACTGAGTTCAGAGACACTGGATGGTCTGCTCTGCCTGGGGTAGAACTCTGATTGTGTAGATGGAGAGAAAACAGCTTGTTAACGCTCAGGCCAAAAAAAAAGATATGTCCAAAAGAATCTGTGAACAAAGTTAGTGATTTGATGATTTGAAAAATGATGGCAGAAGAAAACAGGTGCAAAAGATCTCTGTAAACCAAATAGTGAAAAGTAATCTGAGTTTCCTGGGAGAAAGCCCATTGATTAAAGGCTCCTCCAGGACTGTTACAAATAGACCTAAACCAGCAGAAGGATATCCAAGGGTGGTTTAGGGAGGCAGAAATGCCCACAACCCTGATCAGTCCCTAACCCAAGTCACTCTAAAAAAATGTCTGGTCCACGTAAAAACATGATTACTAAATAAACACTGCTTCAAGTTACTGCCAAATACATAACATAGTCCATGTAAAAGTACAGATCTTGTTCTCCAAAAACAGCTTCAGATGAGTCTTCTGCTCCATTTCTGCTAATTTGCAATCCCTGAGCCCTTCAGTTTATATGGAAATTCTGAAAGTAGTAGACTTTAAAATAGCCACAGGTTGTCAGTGTTACAAGGATAGATTTATCTCCTTTTAATATCACAAAGTAAAATCTAGTTTTATACTAAAGCAGCAGTAAAATGCTAAAAGTGTGAAAACAAAGTCCACAAAGTTACCGCTATGACTAAAATATCAAAAGCATGCAGTGTATTCTTCATTATAAATCTCAGGGTTGGGAGGCGGGGCCTAAGGAGAGGCTTCCGGGCCCTGAGCGGGAGCGGAGGGATCCAAGCAGCTGTCACGGGAGCAGGTTGGCTGTGAAGCAGAGCAGCCAGGCCCCGTGCTCCAGCCTCTGTCCTCTTCTGTGGGATGATGAGGAAGAAAGCTCCTGCTAGGGGCTGACGAGGGATTCCGCACTTTCCAGCCTCTGGAAGCAGTCATTTCAGTTCACTGTAAATTATGCACTCCCAGGTCTTCTGCTTTAGTAACAAAATGGACTAAAGCAATTACCATCTGAGAGAAAAAGGAGATCAATACATTGTGACTTAAAGCTCATTTAATATACAGTTGCCTTAAAAACTAAGATATAGACTGACAAACCCTGGTTCTAAGCAGATTTAGGGTACCAGAATAGTCAAGAAACATACACTAACGAGCAGGGAGAGCATTTTTTTTTTTTTTTTTTTTTTTGCTTTTTGGAGACAGGGTCTCGCTTTGTAGTTCAGGCTGGCCCTGAGCTCACTATGGTGCCCAGGCAAGCCGCCGCGAACTCAGCAATCCTCCTGTCCCTGCCTCCCGAGTGCTGGGATTACAGGCATGAGCCACCACGCCCAGCATTATATGTGGTAACCGGGGATAGAACTCAGGTCCTTGCGCTTGCGAGGCAGGCGCCGGAACCACTGAGCTAACCCTCCGGCCCAGGGAGAGCATTTTTAATGAAACAACTAGAAATAAGAGCTGGCAGTGTCTAACACCCTCCACTTTCCAAAACAAAACACCCTCCACTTTCCATAACACAGTTCACGAAGAGTGTTAGGCTAAGTCTAAGTGCCTGATGTGCATCTCTGAATGTCGGTCCCTCATGTCCTGATCTAACTCGACACATCAGCTAACTCCCATTTCTAATTACATGTTCACCTAGTAAACTGTTGATTGTAATATGGGGGGGGGGGATTAACCAGCAAAAGGAGACTTTATTTAAAGTGGTCGGGTCTTATCATAAATTTATAGATTATATTTCTAGTTTAATTTGAACTATACACTCTCTCGCTCCGCCTTATAAACACATCCTCTAAGAGCTTCAGAGTGGCGGGTTCTTGGTTGTAAAGGATGATGTCAATAGTCAGTTGTGTAGGAGTAGTGACTCCAGCACTTGTGCAACAGCAATGGAGGGGATTATTCAGCGCCTTCCTGAACTTTGAGGGATCCTGCTTTCGTTCCACCACAGCAAGCTACAGAGTAGCTGCCACAGAAGACTGTTTCTTTGTTGGAGCCCCACCCCTTGCTTTTCCAAAGCATGTTGTTCTATCATCTGCTGAGAAGTATAAAGTATGCAAGGAAAGACAGACATATGCATGAATAGAAAATTAAAACATGAAAAAGGCAGGCTAGAGATTAAGGGTGAGAGCCCAGAGGGACTTGCCTCTTAATGAAACAGGGAGACCAAGTTACATAAGCCCTTTTTCTATTCCACCCTGGTCACGTACAACACCCCTCACAACCTGTAGGAACCACCGGGATCAATGAGGATTAAATTTGGTTTCATGTCCTGATTACTAAAAGTCCTCATATCTATAACTCCTTTACTTTGAATTAAATTATTGTATTCAAATATTATCTAAATATGTACAAACATAAGCCTAGGTATAAATTTCTCATGCTCTCACATCTATTAAGTTACAGCACTGCTGTAATTCAAATTAACTCTATTAATTTAGTATGACAGATGATGTTACTTTGCTGAAATAAAACATCACTCTTTACTCTGTGACTATGGTATTGAATGCCAGAGCACGAATCTTTTCTCTTTGGCAGCCTGTGCTACTATCCGTTCAGAAAGAACTTAATGTTCCCGACACAGTTCTTTATTTAAACTTACTATGAGACCTTTGTTCGCAGCATGCATCCCCGATGCCTTTGGCTTTCATGAATATATTTTTTCCCTCTTTGCCATTCCACTTGAGCCCTGTGAAGCTGGAAACATAAAAGCCAACTGTCACACAGAAATTGTGTGACAGTACTCAGGTAGCTATTTGATGATACAGAATGTGTTTGTCTTAATGTGTTAGAGATTAAACACGATGTCTGAAGTTACCATAGATAATTTATATACTCTAAGTAGCTAAGTGGAACCTAGTTGTTTCTTGATCAAGCTCCATGTCAGGCTTTCACTCCCTCCTTCCAGTGCGGGTGAAATGTGGAAGACATAAAATCAGTGTTTCCCTTTTGCTCTGACAAAAGCACCGAGGCAGTCTTATGCCCTTTCCTTTGATTTTGTACTCCGCCACTCTGCCCTCCTGTTTAAGCGAGTTGATGTCAGTGGCCTGGGGGGGATATTCTCATATCCAGACTCACCTTTCCAAGGGAAAATAAAACTGGAGAACAAGGAGATCTGAATTCTAGTGTCCATTCTTCCATTCAATAAAAGAATAGCTTTTCATTAACCGAGCAAAACAGCAGGCAAGAATATGACACTTCCCAAACCACTTCCTTTGCCTTGCTCGCCGTGCTAGAGCAGAATTTCATCTCCCTTTACATTCTACTCTGCTTTCTGTCTTCTTCGCCATGTGAAGTGCATTCTTAGGATGGAAGGAAATAAATACTAAATTTTTGCAAATTTGAAACAATGTTTACAAGAGCTTTGGGTATATCTGTGTCAGTTTTGAATTACATCAAATAATTTGGACGCAGAGAATTGTGCTGACAGTGCTCTCGGATGCCAAGGAACTCCATCTGCCAAATACCCCTGATGTAAAACATCACATTTATCATATACAAATTTCCATATAAATGCAAGTCGGTGCTGAATTTCGTGCTGTCCCACTAATCTAACAATCTGTTCCCAGAACAGCTGTTTTCAATTGTGCTGTCACATAGGAACTTTTGGACCTGACCTCTTTATCTTCTAATTTTTATTTTCCTTTCTTTCTTTCTTTTCTTTCTTTCTTTCTTTCTTTCTTTCTTTCTTTCTTTCTTTCTTTCTTTCTTTCTTTCTTTCTTTCTTTCTTTCTCTCTCTCTCTCTCTCTCTCTCTCTCTCTCTCTCTCTCTCTCTCTCTCTCTCTCTCTCTCTCTCTCTCTCTCTCTCTCTCTCTCTCTTCCTTTCTTTTTCTTTTTTTGTCTTCCTGTCTAGATTCAGGAGCACTCATCATCTTCAGCATTGGGATCTGTGACTTTTCAAGACTTCTGCTAAAAAGAAATAGCCCATCATGATTTGTATTTAGAAGAACTGTCCCTTATTCTTCCATCTTCAGCCTGTTCTTATTTCAAAGCTGTGTCTCTTAAATGTCTCTAAGACATTGATTAGAGTGTTTTTAAAGTTTTCTTTTGTTTCCTGGGTCACTGGTTATGACTTTTCTTTCCACCTCTAGCTCCCTTTTAGTTTCAGTGCTACTTTTCCTGAAATATCTGAATATTTCTGGCTGGTTCCATTAATTTGATCCAGTTTCTCTTCTATTCTCCAGAAATTCCTTTAAATTGTATTTCTTATGCAGAGTTTTCAATAAGACACAGTTCACCATTTTATATAACTTACTGAATTTTAAAAGAAAATTTAACAGCTTTCTTTAAATGATGTTGACAAAAAATGAGAAGATTTTATATAACATTAATGGTATACTTTCACCCAAATGCCTACAGATCTGAAATAGCCTTCTCTGTAATGTACTAAATGTCTCTGTAAATGTAGGTTCTTTCTGAATTACATGCTCCATAAATGATCTAGTAATCTATTTCTATGTCAGTAATGGGCTACTGACTATTTTAATTACTTTCATTTTCCCAGCAGATATCTACTTTATCTATATGTAAATTAGAAGGGATTGTGATGGGAAAAAAGCTTGATACAGTTGTGTAGCAAACTTTGAAATATTTTTCCTCCATGAGAACATCCTGTTTTTGTTTTTTTGTTTTGTTTGTTTGTTTGTTTTTTGTGGTACCAGGGATTGAACTCCGGGCCTTGTGCATCCAGGTTAGGTGCGGTACCACTTGAGCTAAATCCTCAGCCACTTTTTTTTTTTTTTTGAGACAGGGTCTCGCTATGTAGTTCAGGCTGGCCCTCAGCTCACTGCATAGCTCAGGCAAGCCTAGAACTCAGCAATCCTCCTGTCTCTGCCTTTTGAGTGCTGGGATTACAGGCGTGAGACACCACATCCAGCACTGTGGTATGTGGTATTGATTGCTGGTGGGCGTGACTCACCACGCCCAGCATTGTATGTGGTTACCGGGGATCGAAGTCAGGATCTTGTGCTAGCGAGGCAGGCTCTGGAAGCACTGAGCTAAATCTCCAGCCCCATGAGAACATTCTTGGTGAACAAAAATACAAGTGGTTATATAAAACTTACTTTTCCTTAACATTTATAATAAAATATCTATCTATCTATACACATACACATAAGCCTATCTTAGTGACTCTAAAAAATTATGATTAACATCTTTACAACAGAAGAAACTGAAGCCCAGGGAATTTAAGTGATTAACTGAAGATTATCTAACCAAAAGTAGCAGGGCTTGAACTCAGATCTCACTCTGGATCTCAGACTGTCACTGCTGTATAGTATGTACCACTTTTCACTCATGTAGTAAAAGTTCCCGTTCATTTATCAGAAGGCCCTTTGGTAAGTAATTTGGCCTGCTCCAAATTAAGTAGAAAAGAATTGCTGACTGTCTGCATGTAGGAGATGACCGTGTCTGCCTGGCACGTGTGCAGAGCAGGGCGCCATGCACACTGCCACCCCCCACGGGGAAGGATTCAGCTTATTGCTGCTTAGTTCTGCTTCTCATGCCAGTGTGTCACGATGCCCACGGGCTTTACACTGCCAACTTTTGGTCTTCTTTACTACCTCTAGAAGACATGCCACCAACTCTGAATAAAGAGAATTTTAAAATAAGTATGTGATAAGCACAATTATGCAAAAGGATATATACATGAGGACATAAGGAAAAGAGAAAAATACAGAAATGAAAATGCTTATATTCATAATCACATGGAAAGTATTTATTTTAAAATCTTTGTTGATATCAACCTTATAAATTGTTTATTTAACTTCATGTGATCAAAATAGTATAATGAATTAAAGAATAAGCAAAGATTCTCCAATAAAATATATAATGATTTAATATAAGAGCTTCATTTCTCCTTTAGTCCACCCTCTGAGGCCTGAGCATCCCTGATGTGGCCAAAAGAAAGGAACTGATGAAACAGAGCCTGGCACTAGGTAGTAACAGCCAGACGTTAGCTGGTGAGGAGATCCCACAAGCAAACTGAAGAAAGGAATCAGAGGAAAGAGCGAAAAGAAAGCAAGCATTTTCACTTTCAACCACTTCAGGAAGGAAGTGTCATACATGTAAAGGAAAAACTGTTTGAAGTAAATATAAAAATTTAGGAAAAGTAGGAAAATAGAAAGATAAGCTGGAAAGATAAAGAATAAAGGAAAATGAAAGAATTAGAAAACAGATAAGAATTTCATCTAAAAAAGAAGAAAAGATGTCTAGTGAGGATTAAACAATGTAGTGATCAAAAAAAAAAAAAAAAAAACCAAAACTATTTAGGGCCAGAGATTTAGCTTAGTGGTTCTGGTGCCTGCCTAGCAAGCACGAAGTCCCTGGTTCCATCCCCGGTAGCCACATACAACAATACCAGGCATGATGACTCACACCCACCAGCAATCAATACCACAGACCACAGTGCCGGGCATGGTGGCTCACGCCTGTAATCACAGCACTCGGGAGGCAGAGGCAGGAGGATTGCTGAGTTTGAGGCTTGCCTGGGCTACATAGTGAGCTCAGAGCCAGCCTGAACTATAAAGCAAGAGGCTGTCTCAAAAAAAATTGGGCGGGGACTGATTTTTGTTTAAGCTCTTTATATTTTCTAGATAGTAGGCCTTTGTCTGAGGGACATCTGGTAAAGATTCTTTCCCAATTTGTTGGTTGTCTTTTCACTCTGCTGGTGGTCTCCTTTGCTGTGCAGAAGCCTTTTAATAAAAAGAGATCCCATTTGTTGATTTCTTCTGTTAGATCTCATGCTACAGAGGTTTTATTCATAAAGTCTTTCCCTAAGCCAGTGTCTCCAAGAGTTTTACCTAACCTGTTTGGCAGCAGGTTTAGTGTTTCTGTTTTTACATTTAAGTCTCTAATCCAGTTAATTAAAAAAAAAAGGAAACAAAGCTTTTGTATTTAGGCGGTGGGGGGGTTGTGGGGAGGGTAGGGGAACAGGAAAAAATGAGAATTAAATTGTGTCATATACTGGCACAAATTCCCAATATTGAATGTGATCATGATGTGTATATACAATGTACCAATAAAGATAAAAATTAATAAAAAACAATGTCATATGTACCTGCAGTTGCCCACTACGAGCGTGAAACATGCTCCATTTCAAAATATCCAAGAGGGGGCCGGAGGGTTAGTTCAGTGGTTCCGGCCCCTGCCTCGCAAGCGCAAGGTCCTGAGTTCGATCCCCGGTTACCACATATAATGCTAGGCGTGGAGACTCACGCCCACCAACAATCAACACCGCATACCACAATGCCGGAAGTGGTGGCTCAAGCCTGTAATCCCAGCACTCGGGAGGCAGAGACAGGAGGATTGCTGAGTTCGAGGCTTGCCTGGGCACGATAGTGAGCTCAAGGCCAGCCTGAACTACAAAGCGAGACCCTGTCTCAAAAAAAAAAAAAAAAAAAAATCCAAGAGGAAGAAATTCAATCCCATTTAAATAAGGGTAATCAAACTTGTTCGCTTATGGGCTCCTATTTCTCTGGCATTACTTTTTAAAAATTGTTTATGGGTACATTGTATATACACATTGTGATCACACTCACTATTGGGAAGTTGTACCAGTATATGACACAATTTAATCCTCATTTTTTCCTGTTCCCCTACCCAACCCACAACCCTCCATCCCCAAATATATAAGTTTTGTTTACCTTTTTTATTACTCCCCCCCCCCCCTTTTTGAGCAGGGTCTCGCTTTGTAGTTCAGGCTGGCTCTGAGCTCACTATGTAGTCCAGGCAAGCCTCGAACTCAGCCATCCTCCTGTCTCTGCCTCCTGAGTGCTGGATTACAGGCGTGAGCCACCACACCTGGCACTTACTACTTTTTTCTTGATCCCTTCACAATTTTAAAGCCCAAGTATATTTATAATGATTTAATTCTGTTACAAATCCCTAATAGAGGAATTGTAGCTTGACCACCAAAAGCTGAGGTCCTGAAAAAGTTAAAGTTTCAGACTGACTGATGATTCAGTGACCAAATCCAAAGGCAACATGATTATTCAAAACTTAGAAGCAAGGTCAGACTGCTGAACTTCGTAAAAATCTTGTTGCAAGCCATTAGATTCTCTAGAGCTGAGATTTCCGTCTTATTTATTATACAATTAGGTCTCAGACTCAGTGTAATGCTCATTGTGAACTTGAAGAAGATTGGTAAATTGTGAAGTACCTTTTTCCAATGGAGATAAATATTATAAAAACCCAATAAGAAGATAATCTTAAGGTTGTTATTTTAGTGATCTCTTAGGACATTAAATTTTATGTGCAATTTAACATCATTTCAGCTTTCTTTCTTTCACCAAGTACATATATTTCTTTTTCTCAGAGTCTCCTTTATTATCTGGTTATTTCTCTCAGTGATAATCTAAACAACTCCTCAACATATGCTCAAATATATGTGTAAGTTTTTAAATGTGTATTTGGCAATATTGAAACAAATAACACACATTTAGCATTATCTGACTGTGTGCTGGGTGCTGTATTTAGTAATTCTTTAGCATTATCTCATTTCTTCTTCACAAGTATCCTGTGAGTTTGGGTAAACTGAGTCCCAGAGAAGATAAGTAATACGTTAAGATAATCTATGGGCAAAAAGGATGAGAGCACTCTGGACTGATTTGGTCAGAATCTTGCATTCTTATTATTGCCTTGTATTTTTCTGATGAACTGCAAAAGTAATGCCTGCTCTGGGTATAGGTCTAGCAAGGACAGGAGGTCCTAGAAAAATTATAGAAGCTGGAAATTAGATGTCAATGACAGGAGGCAGTTGGTAGAACAAGAAAGGCTGTTAGAAAGTGAATTGTTCTGATGTACCAAGCAGAAGGAGATATCGTTATCTCCATTTAACAGATGAGAAGACTGAAATTCAAAGAGAACAGGTTATTCTTCCCATGTCCTCCACTAATGAAAAACTAAGCAGGGATATGAAAGCCTGTCAACAGATCCCAAGCCCGGTGCGTTTCCGAGGCTCCTTCTGCTTCTCAACAGATGGTCAGCAAGTTCAGCCTCATTTGTTCCACTTTTTAGCTCTGAACTACGGTTACAGCTGCCATTATTTCCCCTTTGTCCTGGATCTATTTGGCTTTGAGATTTTTATCTCCCTACCTTTGTCTTTGACATAATGATAAGGTGACATTTAATTTGGTCTCTGGTTCTCATTTATTTTGCTGGCGCTAGTCCCAGAGATCCACTCAAAGAAACAACGCATAACATAACATAATAACAGCCTGATTTCTATCAAGGCTGTGCGTGACACTCGAGTTCACCATTCCCTTCCTAACTACCGTCCACCCATCCCAACGGCACAACAGATGGACCCGACCTTGGTAGGCATGTTAGCCACTTGCTTGCAGTATGACTGAGCAAGCCATGGGGCAATATTTAACATTTCTTGTTTAACAAGATTTTAACTTTTTCTTCTTTCACTGTAAATTTCCAAATCAGCCGTGGTGCAATGACTGAGACAATCTTCGGAACTGTCAGACAGTTCCAATCAATGTGAATATTCCTTTATTTCTATCACTTCTTTTTGATATCCTCCTTTCCAAGTAATTTTTTAAAATTTCACTTACTGATCACAGATGCCTCTAACTATATAAAATCTTCCTTGGCCAATATATTAGTAATTATTTTTTGCAATAAATCCAAAACTATTTTTCACAAGCCATAACCCTATTCCAAAAAGCCTCGAAGTCTTTATTTTTCTTTCTTTTCTTTCACCATCTATTTTCATACCCAGTAATTTTCCTAACTCATTTCAGACTTGAAGTCAGTACTTTTATCATTTCTTGAAGTCTTTATTCTTTTCAGTTTTTTAGAATTCTATATTTATCAGTTCATAACTTATTTTTTCATAATTTTCCCAACTCCTCTCTTTAGGAAAAACTATGTCAAACTTCCTTCTTTGTTGACAGTAGGGGCTTCGTTCTCTTCTCAAGTTGCATAAGGGCCCCATTTTTTTGTTTTGTTTTGTTTCTAGTTATAGCCCAGAAATTGGACCTTCTAGAAAAAAATAGCAAGGAAAGATCATCTTAGTATTACAAAGGCAAGAACTATTCTTAACTACCCATGCTGCAGAGAAAATATGCATAAGCATAGGCTTTGCAGGGTGAGCTGATCTCTGTCGCATGAGCTGTGTCTATCAGGGCCTGAGGCAGGGTTTACAAATAGTATTAGTGCAAGAGACAATTTCTGAAAAAAAGACAGTGGTTGAACCAAGATCAACAGAATGTAAAATAGTTATGTCAGACTAAAAAAATCAATGAAGAAAATCTATATGTGGTTATTGGCAGTGGGTTTTCTTGTTGGTTTTGTTCTTTTGTTTTTTTGTGGTATTGGGAACAGAACTCAGGACCTTGTGCTTGTGAAGCAGGTTCAGCACCACTCAGCTACATCCTTGGCCCATGTTGGTAGTGTTTTTAATGTCTCGTTTTCTGATGAACATACAGGATTTCCTTTTCCTTTCTTATTCTATTTCAAGGGCTGTTTAGCAGCCTATAACATGGAAACTAAAAGAAAATATCCTTGAATGTTTTCTTGTCCCCACTGTATCCACAGAATTAGTAAAAGTATCCTATGGGAAATCTGAATGTAGAGTCTAAACTAATGAATCATCAGAGGAATTTACAAATGGTAATGACTGTCATTACTGGAATATAGAAGAGTCCTTTCATGTGGCTTAAACTTAGAAAAGTCTCAACTGATCCTTGGCAAAAAGAGAAGATATTAAATTCAGATTTTACATCCACAATTTGTAATTCATCTATAAATAAGTAATCTAATTAGAAATGTTTTCTCTAGAATAATCTATGATGGTTCTACATAAAATATGTAAGGTACTGGTTGTCTTATCTACAAAAGTACTGGGAGCAATGAACATAGTACCTGAATTGAGACTCTTTACATTCAACCCAATGTAATTATTTACACAGGACTTTTAAGGACCAGTCCTTATGCCAGGATTTAACTGGGCAGATCAGTCGTGCAACCCAAGCTATGCTGGCTCTGTCACACTGGGGAATGAATTGTATTCAGACGTGAAAAGTTCACCATCAAGGAACAAGTGTTGGTCTCTGTATATGGAATCAATAGTAATCAATATCTCCAAAACCTTCTCAGGAGGAGGACGGCTTGCAGCTAGTAGTAAACAAGCACTTTCTTGGTAGGTAGAACACCACAAAGGTACAACCTTGCAGAAGGCAGAATTTTTTTTTCACAGGTACAGGTTCTGTAGCTAAAACTTGGTAGAGATAAATTTCTTAGTTTCTTGGCTTCAGAATAGATGAGTTAATATGAATAGTTAAAAGAATTTCAGGAAGAAAAAGGCTATTGAAAATAAAGGCCTATACTCTCAGATCCTTTACATAAGCTCCAGATGGAAGTTAATTAAGTGAACTTATCTTTAGTTTTGCTGAAAATCAACCAAAAGGTTAATGATACAACACCTCCTTCAGCACTTATATAAACACATAATTAAATTGGGCCAAATAGAAAAGAACCTCCACAGTATGAAGACACAGTCCCTGGCCAACCACATACATCTGGATTCCCGCTGACTCAGAATATAGAGAGAGGAGGATTATATGGTCAAGACCAGCCTAGACAAACTAGCAAGACCTTGTCTCAGAATTAAATAGAAAATGTTCAGAGGGGGAAATGGGAGGAATGTAGAGGTAAAGAAAAATATGATGGTAATAAATAAAAGGGAAACAAAGCTTATGTATATAGGGGCGGGGGTTGGTGGGTAGAGAAATGGGAAAAGTGAGAATTAAATTGCATCATATACTGGTGCAAATTCTCAATATTGTGAGTGATCATGATGCATGTATATAATGTACCAATATTCAAATTTTTAAAAAAGTGGCATTGATATAGTTCAATAATAAACTGCTTTCTTAGAATACACAAGGCCTTGTGTTCATCTCAGAACAAGGAGACAAAAGAAACATAGTTACAAGACTATGTGTAATAATTACCACTGAAATGATATAATAATTTCTATCATTAGTGGTGGAATGATGGTTCAGTGTATGTATTAAGCCTGCATCTACTTAAATTTTGAAAACAATAGAAAGCTGTTAACTAAACCAGTGAAATTAACAATTTCAACACAAAAATATAGAACTTCAGCTTTCATTTGTATGAGGACACAGGAATGCATATATTAGCAAGGATATATCCAATGTATTGTAGGTTTTTGTTGTTGTTCTTTCTGTTGTTGGTGGTGGTGGTTTGGAAGGTTTAATGACAGAGGCAGTTTTAATTTAAGTGTACAGTAAATGAACTATTATGTTGTCCAGTACATCTCTAGGACTCATTTGTTTTATTCACTTTTATTAGTACATTGTGTAAGTACGTAATGTTTACAGTTCTTGTGCGGAGTTGGTACATATCCATAACATTTTTTTTTTTGAGACAGGGTCTCGCTTTGTAGTTCAGGCTGGCCCTAAGCTCACTATGTAGCTCTGCCAAGCCTCGAACTCAACAATCCTGCCTCTGCCTCCCAAGTGCTGGGATTACAGTTTTGAGCCCCAAGCCCAGCATTTGTGCATGTGGTACTGATTGCCAGTGGGCATGAGCCACCATGCCCGGGTATTGTTGTATGTGGTTACAGGGATCTGACCAGGGACCTTGCTCTTGCTAGGCAGGTGCTGGAACCACTGAGCTAAATCTCCAGCCCTCCATAACATATCTTAATTCCTTTTTTTCAGTCCACTTTCTATTGCCTCCTCCTCCCCTTCACTTTTGAGAAAGATGTACTTTCCTATATTCTACCTTTTATTTTTCTCTTTATACTTCAGGTTTATTCTTTTTATATAACTGGAATTTTATGTTCATTAAATAGTAACTCCTCATTTCCTTCTACTACCAGCCACAAGAAAACATATTTTACTTTCCACTTGGATGAATTTGTCTACTTCAGATAGTTCATAGAAATAGAATCATACAGCATTTTCCCTCTGTGACTGACTTGTTTCAGTTAGTATAATGTCCTAAACATTCATCCATGTTCCCACATATGTTAAGATTTCCTTCTTTTTAAGGCAAAGTAATATTCTATCACATGTATTTATATATATATATTCAAATAGACAACAGGTATATGAAAATGTGTTCAATGTTAGTAGTCACCAAGGAAATGCAAATTAAGAACACATGGAGATACTACTTTTTGTCTGTTATGATAGCTATTTTAAAAAACATGTTCCCCCAACTCTATATATAATCAATATATATATAAATATCTATATATATAGATATAGATAAGAAATATTGGTGAAGAGATAAATTGGAATCTCTGTATGTTGTTGATAAAAATAGAAACACATTTTCATATACCTGTTGTCCATTTGTGTGTTTTATTTAAAGAGATATCTATTCAGCTATTCAGGCCTTTGACACTTTGTTAAAATAATTTATTTGTTGTCTTGCTATTAAAGAAACTGTTCTTTCTCCACTACATAGTCTTACCCTCTTTGTCAAAGATTAGTTGACAATATATACTTGAGTTTATTTCTGGGCTAGTTTTTGCATTAGATTATGTCAAATTTATGCAGCATGAGACTATTTTGACTCCTATACTTTTGTGATATATTAGAAATCAAAGGATGTCATATCTCTATTCATGTTCTATCTCAAGGTGCTTTGGCTGTTTGGTGTCCTTTGTGATTTCATATGTCAGGATTTATTTTCAGAGGGCATCATTATTAGTACATATTTGTGCTACATAATGATTAATCACTAGTTGTTATAGGAATTACACTAAATTTGTAGACTAATTTGGGCAGTATGGACATTTGAATATGATTGTCATTCAAACCATGACCTCAGAGAACCAAAGTTAGGGTTTGATGGAAATGTGTTCTAGGCAAGTTTATTTTACTTAACAAGAAAATGGGGAATTGAACAGAGAGGGAGGAAAATTTTTCCAAACTCTGAACTCTGTTGGACAAAAGTCAATTGATGTGGTCAATAAAAGCTTCACAGAGGAAAATACATCAACAAGTTAGAAACAGCAACAATATAAAATGAGGAAATGAAGCGAGTCCAGGACCAAGCTCTGGACAGACTATCCTCAAACTTATAATCCTGTAATGTTTGGTAGCAGAGCAGAATCTATCAACTCTGTTCAAAATTCACCATAAAATTACATAGAAATAAGAAATTTGGATTAGCAAGTCATGAATGGTACTTAACAGAGAATTTTTATGCTCTCAGAAATCATGAGTGTGGCCTTGTAGAATGTTAAGTGATAAACACTGTTCCATGAGTCTCCCAAATCCGATTCCTCTCCTTTATGCTCAATATTCACCTGACTTACTTCGGCAGATCACAGTCAGTGGTCTTTTCCACTCCATAGTTTATCATAGGTTTCTTCAGAAAAAGAAAAAAAAACTACAATATTAAAAGAAAAGGAAAGATGGAGAAACAAAAGGAAGTTGAAGTCAGACAGTTGGGAATGACAGATTGGAAATGCTGTGAGCTGCATGACTAACATAAATGTCAATTATTTTTTTACCTTTTTAAGTGAAATTCATATAATATAAAATTATATTTTAAAGTGAAAGTTCACTGACATTTGCCACGTTCACAATATTGTACAAATACCAATCTAGTTCCAAAATATTTTTGTCACTTCAAAATAAAGTTGTATATCCATTAAACTATTTTTACCAAATCTCCCAATCCTCCAACTCCTGGAAAAGACCAATCTACACTGTCTGTATATACTTACCTATCTTAGATATTTCATATTAGTGGCATCATACAATATGTAACCTTTCAATTTAGGCTTTTTTCACATAGCATTCTTTTTGAAGTTCAACCTTACTGTAGCATGTATCAGTACTACATCATTTTTGTGGTTGAAAAATATTCTACTGTGTGTACATAGCACAATTTCTTTATCCATTTATAGACATATGGTTATTTTCACCATGTGCCTATTTTTAATAATACTGCTATGAACATTCATGAGTGATTGTTTTGTGAGGTTTTTATTTTTTGTTAGTACACACCTAAGACGTAATTACTGGGTAATATGACAATTCTGTCTTTAAATTTGTGAACAATTACCAAACTTCCCTGAAGTGTTTCTATTTCTGTTACCAGGAATTGAGAATTTCAGTTCCTCTGCATCCTCACCAACAGTTGTTATTTTCCATTTTTAGTAACCACCCAAGAGAATGTGAAATGTTGTCATTGATTTTCATTTCCCTGATGAAAAATGATACTGAGCCTCATTTTCTATTTTTGTTTACCCATTTGCATATCTTCTGCCACACAGATTATATTCTATACCAGAAGATCAGTCATAAAAATTTGAGAAGATTAAAATAATTCCAGTATCATTTCTAATCACAGGGGAATAAAATTAGGTATCAATAACTAAGACAAATGGGGGTTGGGATGATTGACCTCTAATCTCACCTACTGGAAAGCTGAAGCAGAAAGACTGAAAGTTCAAGGCCAGTCTTGGCAACATAATGACTTAGTTAAACCCTATCACAAAAAAGGTAAATACATAAATTTTTTAAAGGGTTGGAGATGTAACATAGTGCAATGCCCTGGGTTCTATCCTAGGACCAGGATAGAAGCAGAAGGAGAAGGGAGGGAGAATGGGTCAAAGAAAAATCAAAAGGGAAATTATAAAACATTTAAGCATGAATGAAATGAAAATAGAACATAGCAAAACTTATGGAATGATGTAACGGCAATGCTAAAAGGGAAGTTTATAATGGACACTTAATGGCAATGGACACTTCCACTTTTTAATAAAAGAGAAAGTTCGGGCCAGAGATTTAGCTCAATGGTTCTGGCGCCTGCCTCGCAAGCCCAAGGTCCTGCGTTTGATCCCGGTAACCACATACAATGCTGGGTGTTGTGACTCACGCCCACCAACCATCAAAACTACATACCACAGTGCCAGGTGTGGTGGCTCATGCCTGTAATCCCAGCACTTGGGAGGCAGAGACAGAAGGATTGTTGAGTTCGAGGCTTGCCTGGGCTACAGAGTGAGCTCAGGGCCAGCCTGAACTACAAAGCGAGACCTTGTCTCAAAAAAAAAAAAAAAAAAA
>PVIC010035190.1:0-13446 GCA_004025085.1 Thryonomys swinderianus | reverse complement strand
GCTATGGAATTCTTTTCCTACTCTAAACATTTTTATACTTCCAAAAATTTACATCCTGATGTAAGGAAAGTCCATCAAGTCTGTCATATCGCTCAACTTCCCCAGACGCCATCAAGTTTGTAGCTGGAAAGAATGCTATTCCAAAGTTTTACAATGGATAATCCATGCAGACATACATAGTCACGCCTCTGTGTTTTTGTTTTCTCGTGTATTTACATAAATATACTCACTAGATGACATACACACATTCAGGTTTTCAATATTGCTTCCTCTATACAAGTCCCTTATTTGTTTCCAAAGACGCTGACATTCAACCATGAATTATGTGTGTGCCTCAAAGCTTATAGTCACACAAATATAAGGTATTAACAGTGATAGACAAATGTAAGATAAAAAGTAAATTACATTTGGCAGGATTGAAAATGCTCGTGATTTACAAGCAGGGTTACTTTTACTTATTTGTATGAGATGGTTATAGTTAGATTGAAGCAAAGAATTGAATTAAAACCAAAACATAAATAATGACCTCCTAAGTGATAGCAGCCAACATGAGATTTCCTGCTGTCAACCAAGGTATGGGCAAGTTGGGATAGGGTGTCGGTCTACTTCTCTTAGTGATGTCTACATCCACTTTCTGTTATATGTTTGTAAATACTCCCAGTTATACAAATCAATATGTTGTTTTTTATTATTATAAGTAAAATGCTTCATCTAATTAGTTCTTCACAACAGGCTGAACTATAAGAAATATCCTTTGAATTTTTAATACTGTGCTAGTTTTACTTCAGTACAATTTATGACCATAACATAATTGCCTATAGGTAATGGTGGATTTCTTTGAAATCCTCACTGCTATTTAAGCAATATAGATGTCTCCTTCATTCATAAAGATTTAATATCATTGCATTCATTCACAAAAAGGAGGCGCCCAAAGGTAGCTAGAAGTTGTAGATGAGGCAAAAAGCCTAGGTAATCCACAAATTTGATAATTCACTCTGGAATAATTGTAGGTTTGGTACTTGCATTAGAAAATGTGAATCAGGACAAGTTTAATATGTTCAGTGCTGAAGGGGAAACAGCACTTAGGTGGCCTAAGCTACATTTTATGATGTGCTTTTTTCAGTCTTTGGTTTAGAATTTCTCAATTAAAGGAGGAATTGCTACTGAAAATAAATTCCAACTCTCACTTTACCTATGGTGATGAACCCTCTGCTTGTAACCATTTTGGTCAAAATTACCTTTCATTTTACAGCAACAGACATTTATCAAGCATTTTACCATGACACTGTTTTGATTATTCTTTGAAAGGAGCTTTTTCTCAATTCAAGAGATTGAAAGTCAGAGGTCAGAAATGCTGAATGAGTGAGGCCTAAAGTAGGATGAAAAATGGAGAGAAAACTTTTGGATCTTATTCTTTATTGTACTCTTTCTAATGATCATTGGCAAATTGTTCTCCTGACCAGATTGCCTCCCCATATTTTTGCCAACTCTTAATATTGCCAAATTTTCTTGTTTTTGTCCACAATAAGGTATAAATATGTGTGGTGAAAGAGTTACGTACATGTAATTTTGTGGGTGTTGTTAGTGACACAAAGCATCATCTGACAGCAATTCACGACTCTCTGGTTGAGAAGACAGGCACATGAACTGTCAAAAGATAGTCAATTCAATAATAGCATTATAAAAAGCATAAAAGTGAAGTCAGAGAACCAAGTTCTTCACTAAAATTCACTGGTAAGCAAGAGCTGTGATTTAAGATCAGACCTTTCTGTCTTCAGTAACAGTGTTCATTGAACTTTAAAGCTATAATACCAAACAATATCATAAATAGTAGGGTTCAACACAAAAATATGTAACTTTAAAAATATTTTTTCTGGGTATGACGATGCACGCCTATAATCCCAGCACTCAGGAAGCCAAGGAGGTAGGTTCACCATGAGCTCAAGGCCAGCGTGGGCTACATAGTGATTTCAAGGACAGTCTGGAAGACATATGAGACCCTGGCTCAAAAAAATGACCACAAAAAAAAATGACCACAACAAAAAAATTTTCATCTTTACATGTGGAACTGCTATTAATTATTACAATTTTGATCTTTTGAATATGTTACTACCTTTTCACTCTTTGATTTGCCCACTGGTAGAGAAAAACTCATCGATCCTTAAGAATATGAGTACTGGGCTGGGAATTTAGCACAGTGATTCCAGCACCTGCCTAGCAAGCAGAAAGTCCAGAGTTCAATCACTGGAAACACATACCACAGTGTTGGGTGTGGTGACTCATGCCCACCAGCAATCAGTACCGCACACCACAAGCCTCCCTATGGTGGCTCACACCTGTAATCCCAGCACTCTGGAGGCAGAGGCAGGAGGATTGCTCAGTTTGAGGCTTGCCTGGGTTACATAGCGAGTTCAGGGCTAGTCTGAACTACAAAGCGAGACCCTGTCTGAAAAAAAGAAAAGAAAAGAAAAGAATATCAGCACTAAATTATACAGTAGGTTATGTATGGTCTTCAACTTTATTGTGTATTAAAATGTTATAGTTTAAAAAATCTTGTAGTGTTGTGGTAAGGATTAAATGAGGTGATTAAGTTGAAGGCTATAGCATAGTTTTTATCACGGAATGGCCACTCCAGAAAGTGAGTCATCTTCCTTGGAGTGGAGATAGAATATGCCTTTAAGTTGATTCAAGAAGCATATTAGAGCTAGCAATATTTGAGGGAATACCTTGTTTTCCCCGTTTTAGCACAGAAACCAGTGTATTGTTACTCTTTTGTCAAGATTGAATAGACAGATGAGATGTAAGCAGAATAAATGCATCATGTTTTAGTCATGTTTCTTTGCTTGGTGAAGAGACACCTATTGCCCAGACATACTGGAGAACTGGTTTGGATTTGGAAGATTATGGTTAAACTCTAATAGTGTTGATAATGAAACTGTGGGAAAATAGTTTGTGTTTCTTGAATCATTAACGATATGGAGTACATTTTTGTAGGTTTATGAGCCTTACATTTTTTTCCCTAAGATTTTCAGGTTAATGTTGACTTTTATTAATCATTAACACCTCACAGATTATGCATTTTAATCTTCTGATAAGATATCTTATACCTATAGCTTCTCTTCAAGCAATCAGTTACATATTGTGTCAGTCAATTTTCCATCATTGTGACAAAATACCTGAGAAAATCAATTTAAGGAAGGAAAGGATTATCTTAGCCCACAGTTTCAGAAATGTTAGGCTATGGTGATTTGGCTTTGTTGCTTTGGGGCCTCTGGTGAAGTAGACAACCTTGGCAAGGAGTATATGGGGAGCAGAGCTGCTGACCCAGTATTGGTCAGGAAGTAGGGAGGCCCAATGTCCCCTCCACAACACACCCACGGACTCCACCTTCCTCCACTATTTATAAGTATTTATGTAGCTCAGTCTGGAAAGCATGATATGCCTTGTGAAGCTCTCTACAAGTCGAGACCACACATTTTTCTCCCATGTTGTTGCACCGTTAGGCGAAGACCTTACTGTTTCTTCACTGTATATGTATGGGTGATTCTATTTCCACATAGCATACTTTGTTGATTATTGTAGCTTTCTAAGTGTTGAAACCAAGTAGCATTAGCACTCTTAATTTGTTCTTCTTTTAAAAACTGTGTGGGCAACTGTAGGTCCTTCTACTTCCTTATGAACGCTGCAATCACCCTATAAAATTCTACAAAGAGCCT
The DNA here is from genome assembly GCA_004025085.1 of Thryonomys swinderianus. NCBI lineage: Eukaryota > Metazoa > Chordata > Mammalia > Rodentia > Thryonomyidae > Thryonomys > Thryonomys swinderianus. The sequence goes on along the minus strand of PVIC010035190.1, from coordinate 9,730 downwards.
GCTGAAGCTATAGCTCATTTTGAGAAGAACTGAAAGTCAGGTGTGGTAGTACATACCTGTAATTCCAATACCCTAAAAGGCTAAAGCAGAAGGATTGCAAGTTCAAGCTCATTCTTGGCAACTTAGAGATTTAACAAGATGCTGCCTCAAATTTTTAAAAAAGGGATAGATACAGATATGGCTCAGTAGGAAGATCTTGGGTTCAATCCCCAGTATTAAAAAAAAAAAAGACATCTAAACAATATTGAGGCTTCTGAAACATGAAAAAGTCATATCTCCTTATTTATTCAGATTATCTTTACTGAGTCTCAGAAATGTGTTAGAGTTTTCAGTGTACAGAATTCTCAGATTTCTAAGTGTTTCATATTTTAATGCTATTCTAAATTTTATTTTTATCTTTTTGATTTTGAAGTGTTCATTGCTGGTAAATATAAATATAATTGATTATATATTTACATCTTTTATCCTGTAAACTTGCTAAATTCAGTATTTGTTGTAATAGCTTTTCTTTCTTTCATCTTTTTTTTTTTTTTTCCTTTTTGAGACAGGGTCTCGCTTTGTAGTTCAGGCTGGCCCTGAGCTCACTATGTAGCCCAGGCAAGCCTCGAACTCAGCAATCCTCCTGTCTCTGCCTCCTGAGTGCTGGAATTACAGGCATGAGCCACCAAGCCCAGCACTTTCATCTTATTTTAAAAATATGTGTGTATGTATGTATATATGTGTATGTATGTATTTATTTTCCAGTACCAAGGATCAAACTGAGGACCTTGTGCTTGTGAGGTAGATGCATTGCCACTGAGCTATAGCTCCACCCTTCTTATTTATTTTTATTTTTGAGAAGGTTGCTCACCGCATGGCAGGCTGGCCAATCATGTGAAAAGCTAGTCAGGAAGAGACCAGGGACAACACAGAGTCTGCCACATCACACCACTATGGTCCATTTCCTTCAATTAGGCCTCCCTTCCTAGGTCTTGACCATCTCTCAATAATGCTTTACAAATACAGTGATGGATTATTCCACTGATGAATTCAGAATTTTCATGATTCAATCACTTATAATAGCCCATACTCTAAATATATGCATTTTTTTTTTGAGACAGGGTCTCACTTTGTAGTTCAGGCTGGCCCTGATCTCACTATGGTGCCCAGGCAAGCCTCGAACTCAGCAATCCTCCTGTCTCTGCCTCCCAAGTGCTGGGATTACAGGCGTGAGCCACCACGCCCAGCACTGTGGTATGTGGTATTGATTGCTGGTGGGCATGAGTCTCCACGTCCAGCATTGTATGTGGTTACTGGGATCAAAGTCAGGACCTTGTGCTTGCAAGGCAGGCACCAGAACCACTGAGCTAATCCTCCAGCCCTAAATATATGCATTTTTGCAGGAACAATTCACAACACACCCTAACAGGTAGTGAAAGCTGACATCTTGGTCTTTTTTTCAGTTTTATAGGAAAACATTCAATTATTATCTTTTAGTATGATCTTAGCTATAGAGATTTTTGTAGTGCTGCTTAGTAGATTCAGAACAGTCTCTCCTTTTTCTCCTCTCCTCCTCTCTCCCTGTCCGCACCCCCACCTTGAGCTGGTGAGTCAAACACTCTACACTGAGCTGCAACCCCAGTCTCAGAACATTCCCTTTTATTGCTTAGTTTGCTCAAAGTTTTATCAGGAATGGATATCATATTTCTCTTTCCAAAAACTTTATTTGTATCTACGGTGATAATCATAATTTTTTTGTTTGTGTTAACATGGTAAATTAAATAAATTTATTTGCAAAAGTACAACTTTGAATTCTTGAGATCATACTACTGGGTCATGCTTTTTTAAATTTTGGATTCAGTTTGCTAAGTTTTCCAAGTGTTGTGCTTTGGATACAGTCTGAATGTGTTTCACATGTTCACATGGTCCAAGTTTGGTCTCTGTGTGCAGTGTTTAAGAGTTGGGACTTTGAGTAATTGGAGGTCTGGTACAAGCAAGTAAGGGAGCATTTTCCCTTAGAAGAAGTCAATGTAGGTCTCATGGAATGAGTTAGAACTCAAGAGAGTGAGTTATCCTAAAAAGATACAGCCTGGCTCCTGGACCATCTGGCTTCCTGTCCGGATAGTTGACTTCAGTCGCCCTCTACAATGTCTTGCTGCCGCCTGCCAGGCTGTGAAGTAGCCACAAATTCCTTACCAGAGCTGGTGAAACCATGATCTTGGTTCTCCAGAACTGTAAGCTAAATACACCTCTTTTCTTTATAAAGTATCCAGCCTCAGGTCCTTTGTGACAGCAACAGAAGGTAGGCTTGTATACCATTGATATTGATAAAGGATTTATTTTATTATCACAATACTGGCCATTTTATCAAGGCTTTAAGGATACATAGATCTCTTGCTCAGATCTCTCTTGCTTTTTAATAAAAGCCTGTGGACTGGGGATTTAACTCAGTGGTGCCATGTCTGCTTTGCAAGTGCAAGGTCTTAATTCAATCCCCTATACCAGAAAAAAGAAGAATTTGTGTAGAATTAGGCAATAATTCTTCCTTGCATATTCAGTAGAATACCAGAAAAGCCACCTGGATTTGCAGCTTTCTATGTGGGAAGGCTTTTAACTAGAAAACGAATTTTTTTGATGAACATATATGCTTAGATTATTGATTGTTTCTTGAATGGACGTTGGTAGTTTGTATCTTTCATGGATTTGTCTTTTTTTTTTTTTTTTTGAGACAGGTTCTCACTTTGTAGTTCAGGCTGGCTCTGAGCTCACTATGTAGCCCAGGCAAGCCTCGAACTCAGCAATCTTCTTGTCTCTGCCTCCTGAGTGCTGGGATGACAGGTGTGAGCCACCATGCCTGGCACTGTGGTATGTGGTATTGATTATTGGTGGGCGTGTCTCCACGCCCAGCATTATATGTGATTGCCGGGGATCAAACTCAGGACCTTGAGCTTGCGAGGCAGGCACCGGAACCACTGAGCTAACCCTCCGGCCCTTCTCTTCCTCTTTTTCCTCTTCTTGGAATTGAACTCAAGCCCTTTATCCTATGCTTCATGCACAATATTTATTTTTTGAGAGAGAGAAAATCTAACTGTAATGTAATAAATTTCACTTCGTGTTGTTTTAATATGTTTCACAAAGTTTTATATGTTTGTCTTCACTTTAATATAGTAAAAATGATTTTTAATTTCTCTTTAGATTACTGGTTTGGTCCGTAGATTGTTTATAAATATGTTATTGAGTGCACAAAAATGTGGAGATTTGCTAGAGATTTTGCTATTATTGATTTGTCATTTAATTTATCTGTAGTCCAATAAACAATTTGTATGACTTGAATCCTGTTCTCCGTATTGGTGATTCATCTTATGGCACAGAATATAATATTGCCTAATCTGTGTGCACTTGAGAAGAATGGGTCCTCTGTTTTTGAGTGGACTTGTCTACACGTGTGAATGAAGTCAGCTTGGCTGACAGCACTACCATGTCATCACTGATTTTCTGCTAATTTGTTCATTAAATATTGCAGGAACATTTCTGAAATCTTTTACTAGAATAATAAACTTTCTATTTTTCTTTAATTTCAGTAACACATAACCTAGATCCAGTCACTTCTGAAAAGCTTCACCTGTGAGTGCATGAGACTTTGGGGAGACATCTAGATATAAGCTTTAGAAGTTGGAGATTAGTATAGGGACGTCTTCTCATTTTTATATTTTCAACCTTTTTGTGTTTTATAACATATTCCTTACGAATAGCATGTAATTGTTTTGGTTTTTCCAATAACAATTTATGCCTTTTAATTGGTACTTTCAATTTTTTCTTATTATTTTTACATCCTCAGCCCTTTTAATTTTTAATTTTCTTTTAGCTCCCAATTCCAATCTCCACCCATACCCCAGTCCTCTAGTAACCATCATTCTATTTTCCACTTCTCAGTGTGTGGCATTTTGAGATTTCACATATAAATGAAATCATGCAATATCTACTTTTCTGTGCCTGACTTATTTCACCTAATGTAATATCCTGTAGATTCACCCACATTATTATAAATGATTGAATTGTCTTCCCTTCTCAAAGCTGAATAGTAGTCCACTGTGCATATATGCCACATATTTATCCAATCACCCATCAATGGAAACTTAGCTGATTCCATATCTTGACTATTGTGAATAATGCCCCAATGAATAAGGGGCATGAGTCTTCTTTTGACATACTGAGTCCAGCCCATAATACTTAGAAGTGTGCTTGTTGAATCACATATTCTATTTTTAATTTTTTAGGGACCTCCAAAATATTTTCTATGACTATACCAATAGTGTACAAGGCTGTCCCTTCCAATACCTGCTCACCAGCAACTATTATGTTTTAAAATACCCAATCATGTTTCTTTTTTTTTTTTTTTTTTTTGTGAGACAGGGTCTTGCTTTGTAGTTCAGGCTGGCCCTGAGCTCACTATGGAGCCCAGACAAGCCTCGAACTCAGCAATCCACCTGTCTCTGCCTCCCGAGTGCTGGGATTACAGGCGTGAGCCACCATGCCAGGCACTGTGGTATGTGATGTTGATTGTTGGTGGGCATGATTCACTACGCCCAGTATTGTATGTGGTTACCGGGATTGAACTCAGGACCTTGTGCTTGCAAGGTAGGTGCTGGAACCACTGAGCTAAATCTCTGGCCCATGTTTCTCCTTTTAAAATCAGTATGTTTGCAACATATAATAAATAGACTCATTATGGGGAATTCGTACACAAACATATCACATTTTAACCCTTTTTTATTCCCTGCCACTCCCCTCCTTCATGTCTATCCTCATCTCCAGATCTCCTTCCCATGTCTACTATCTCCCTGTTTCCTCTCATCTATCTTTTATTTTGCTCATTACATTATTTATCCTTTGGATTTATCATATAAGAGAAACCACGTGGGGCTGGGAATTTAGCTCAGCTGTTCTGGTGTCTGCCTAACAAGCACGAGGTCTCAAGTTCAGTCCTCAGTACCACATACCATAAGGCTGGGGGTGGTGGCTCATGCCTGTAATCCCAGTACTCTGGAGACAGAGGCAGGAGGATTGCTGTAAGTTCAAGGCTTGCCTGTGTTACACAGTGAATTCAAGGTCAGCCTGAAATACAAAGCAAGACCCTGTGTCAGAGCGAGAGAGAGAGAGAGAGAGAGAGAGAGAGAGAGAGAGAGAGAGAGAGAGAGAGACTATGTGATATTTAACTTTCTGTTCCTCATCTGTTTTACTGAAGCATTATGATTTTGTGATGCGTCCATTTTCCTACAAAAGACTCAGATTTATTCTTTCTGGATGAATACTACACCCATGTGTATAAAAAGCACATTTTATTTTTCCATTCACCAGTTGATGGGCATATAGATTGCTTCCAAGATTTAGCTATTATAAGTTGTGCTGGTTATACATGAATCACTGTCTTTAGCTGTTTGGGAAAGATACCCAGAAGAGGTATACAGCTGGGTCAAGTGGAATCTCTATTTTTAGTTTTCTACGGAATGCCACACAGTAGCTGCACTAGTTTACATTCTCACCAGCAGTGTAGAAGAGTCCTTTTCCTCACAACCTCATGAGCATTATTGTTTTTTGACTTCTCAATGATAGCCAGTCTTTCTGGAGTAAGATGGAATCTCTGTTTGTATATAGATGAGAACAGCAAAGTGATAGCTTACTGTAGTTTTAATTTGCATTTGCTTGCCAATTAGAGGTCTGAGCATTTTTTCATATACATTTTTGACCATTTGAATGTCTCCTTTTAAGAAATGTCTATTTAGATCCTATGCTTCCTTGCTTATCTATCTATCTATCTATCTATCTATCTATCTATCTATCTATCTATCTATCTATCTATCTATCTATCTATTCGGACACAGGGATCAAACTTTCCTCTGCCCATTTAAAAATCATGTTGTTTTCTTGCTTTTGAGTTGAATTCTTATATATTTTGAGTTTTAACCCCTTGTCAGATATACAGTTTAGTAATATTTCTTCTATTCCATAGGTTGTCTCTTCACTCTGTCAATTATTTAATTTGCTGTGCAGAAGCTTTTAAATCAAATGTAATCTCCTTTGTCCATTTTTGTGCTTTTGTGGAGGGGTAAAGAATCACTGTGTAATCCAGGCTACCTGTGAACACATTGGTGATCTTCCTGCTTCAGCCTTCAGAGTGCTAGGATTACAGATGCCCTTCACCAACACTGGCTTGGTTTTTTTTGTTTTGTGTTATTTTGTTTTTAGGAAATCATTGTCCTCATTACCCAGACCAATATCATGAGAGTTTGCTCTCTTTGTGTTTGTTTGTGTGTGTGTGTGTGTATGTGTGTGTGTGCATACAGTGGGAACTGAATCCAAGAAGCACTGAGCTACACCCCTAGTCTCTTTAATTTTATTTTTAGACAAGAGTCTTACTAAGTTGCCTAGGGAGGATCCAAACTTAGAGCCTCTTACCAAGTAGCTAGGATTACTGATGTTGACAACCATGCCAGGCTTACTTTCACAATGACTGTTATTGTTAGCTACAACTTTTTGTTTTTCTGTCCTGGATATAGAATCATGAACCTTGCACTTGTTAGGCAGGTGCTGTACTACACACCACACCCTTTGTCCGAGTTATAACTTCTTGTTTTATTAGTGGTTGCTGAAGGATCACTTCCTTTAGGAGATATTATACCAACTTTGTGTACAGTGTCAGCCTTATAATGTTAGTATGTTATCACATTTTTATTTTTGCATATATTACATGATTCAATACATTATTTTGTTTAAGTGATTATTTTAAAATTTAGATTAAAACTCCCTATGTATTTAATTTCTATAATTTCTCTGGTCTTATAGTCATTCTTTAAGGGCTTCCTCTAACATTTCTTGTAGCATAGATCTATTCATGAGAAAAGTTTTAGCTTTCATCAGTTTGTGAAAGTCTTTATTTCATCTTTTTTGAAAGTTATTTTTATGAGGTTTAGAATTCTAGGTTGTTTTTTTTCCCAATTTTTTTTTTTTTTTTTGAGACAGGGTCTCACTTTGTAGTTCAGGCTGGCCCTCAGCTCACTATGTAGCCCAGGCAAGCCTGGAATTCAGCAATCCTCCTGCCTCTGACTCCCAAGTGCTGGGATTACAGGCGTGAGCCACCACGCCTGGCACTGTGGTTTGTGGTATTGATGGCTGGTGGGCATGAGTCACCATGCCCAGCATTGTATGTGGTTACCAGAATCAAACTCAGGACCTTGTGCTTGCGAGGTAGGTGCTGGAACCACTGAGCTAAATCTCCACCCCTTTTTCCCAATTTTTTAACAATTCTGCTTCACTATATTTTCTATTGCATTGCATCCACATTAAAAAAAAAACATGCTATTATCCTCATTTGTGTTCTTGTTTCCATTATGTTTTTGTTTTTCCTCTACATACTTTTACATTTTCTTTCAATTGCTGGTTTTGATTTTTTTTTTTTTTTTGTGGTACCAAGGATCAAACTTGGGCCCTTGTGCTTCCAAGATGGGCATGGTGCCACTTGAGCTAAATCACTGGTTTCGAGTAATTAAATTATGATGTGCTTTGGTGTTTTTCTCACTTTACTATGCTCAGATGTGGTTTAACTTCTTGAATGTGTGGGTGCAAATTTTTCATTTTGTTTCTTTATTTTTTTGCCCCTCTGTCCTTTTCCTCTCCTTTGAGAACTCTAATTATGCTTATCCTAGGTTCTTAAAATCTTTGTGGATGACTTATAGTTTGCTTATTTAAAACTTATATTTTCTCTGTTTTTGTCTTTTCTATTGCTATGAACTCTTCAAATCATTACTCCTCTACAAAATCAGGTTCATTAATCTTTCCTTTGACAGTCAAATCTACTATTATCATCTGAAATATTTTTCATCTCAACCATTGTAGTTTAAAAAACTGCATTGTAGTTTAAAAAAACTATAAAAGTTTTAGTTGGATCTTTTTCAAATCTTCCATGTCTTTACTTAACTTTCTGAACATATTACATGTGTTAGAACAGCTATACAGCTGTCTATTACTAATTTTTCAACTACTCAATTCTGGACTGGCACTGGTTGATTGAATTTTGTCCTCATGTAGGTCACTGAGTTTTTTTGGTCTTGTTTCCTGTGTTGTTTGCCCTTCTGATAATTTTCGATTGGGTTCTGGATATTGTGATATCACTGCAGATGCTGAGGATCTCTGATTTCCTATACACAGGGTTGAACTTTGTCCCAGAGCACAGTGAATTTACTATAAAAGAGTTTAGTGTTCTGTATTCTCATTGTTAAGATTTGTTATGCAAAATGGAGCAAGGCTTGCTCGGTAGCTAATTACTCCTCATTCCAAAGGTGTGATGGTCTCTGTGTTTTCCCCAGGATCTTGCCATCATTAGCTTTTCCAGATGGCTGGTGGAAAGGGCTCTATATACCCTCTCTAGTGTGTCTTCTCCAGTCAGGGCTGTGTCAGACTAATGTGAGATTTATCCATGTTTTTTATGTTCCAGTAGTTTGTTATGTATTTACTGGTGCTTGGCATTCCAGTGGATGAATACACTACTATTAAATTTCATTATTCATAGGCCTTAGAATGTCATGGGTTACTATGAATAAGATTATGACATGCATTCAGGTGTTGAGAGGTTTGAAGGTATTAGGACACAAAGATATATACACTGAGTGTTGAGGGATCACATCAGACATTTCTGGGAAAACTGAGTGAGCTTTGTAGGGGAGTTAGAGATAACTGGTAAAAACCAGAGCAAAGGTTTCTGGACTAGGGGAAGAATCATGACAGAAAAGGAAGAAAATCACCAAGGGAATATGGAAAAGGAGACAGAAAAAGAGACAAAAATGGAAAGTAGACATCAATAATAAATTATAGGGTCCAAATTTCTCTTCATAGATTTCAAGCATACAGTCATGTACTCATATTTTCTCCTCTGGTCCCAGTGCAGAAGACCGGTTAGGAGAGAGTAAGACAGGAGACTGGGAGGCCCACCAGGAAGGCCCCATGATGGGTCAGTTAGGAATAAGGAAGTCTGAAACACAGCAGTAGCATGGAATTGGTGGAGAGGAAGGTTTGAGACATTTGTAAGAGACAGACTTCTGGCAGAGAAAAAAACCAGCACAGGTTCAAAGATATTTGAATTGGGTGATTAGAAAAGGTAATCCAGTAACAAAAATTTGAACAAGAAAAGGATACATTTTCAGGTAAAATATGTGAATTAGATTGAAAATGTAAAAAACGATGACATTTTTATAAAGTGTTTATCATACCTGATAGTAAAATATTACATTATGAAACTATAGTAATTTAAACACCATGGTATACTAGAAAAATATTTGAATTTAAAATGTGCACAAGATAGATATCACAGTTATAGAGAAAAATAATAAACTGCAAAGTATTTATAAATATATAGCAGATAAAAGTTAACTACAATAATGGGCTGGAGGGTTAGCTCAGTGGTTCCAGTGCCTGCCTCGCAAGTGCAAGGTCCTGAGTTTGATCCCTGGAAACCACATACAATGCTGGGCGTGGAGACTCATGCCCACCAGCAATCAATACCCCATACCACAGTGCTGGGCGTGGTGGCTCACGCCTGTAATCCCAGCACTCGGGAGGCAGAGACAGGAGGATTGCTGAGTTCGAGGCTTGCCTGGGCACCATAGTGAGATCAGGGCCAGCCTGAACTACAAAGTGAGAGCCTGTCTCAAAAAAAAAAAAAGTTAACTACAATAATTAACACTTTTTTTTTTTTTTT
>PVIC010035189.1:0-19209 GCA_004025085.1 Thryonomys swinderianus | reverse complement strand
AGTGCTGGGATTACAGGCGTGAGCCACCACGCCCAGCATTATATGTGGTAACCGGGGATCGAACTCAGGTCCTTACGCTTGCGAGGCAGGCGCCGGAACCACTGAGCTAACCCTCCGGCCCTGTAATTCATTTCTTAATTTATTCCTTATGTATAACACATAGCTCTACACCAAGCAACTCAAGTTTTGCCCTGAGAAACTGAGGATTAGACTAATGATCTCCAGGTGTATCTGGCTTTCACTCAGGGTTTTCTGTGGCATGGACACCAAAAACAGCAGTGTCAAAGTCCTAGTGGTTAAAAAACAATGAACCTGTTTAACTTCCTTCCAACTCCGTGGGTCTTCAGTGACATTTCTGGACTTAACTGGACTGAGATTCAGGTATGATTTGTGTCCCTTTCATTCTGACTAAGAAATAGGGGAGCATAAAAGGCCAAAGAAGACCACAAAAGCACACCACAAAAGTCTCTGCTGGAAGGTAGTACATATCATATTTGGTCATATTAAATTAGTGAAAAATCTTATGGCCAACCCAATTGTCACTGGAGCAGAGAAATACACATCACTGAGGGGCAGGGCCATGTCACATGACACATTATGAGAATGTGCAGTCCTTTTGCAGGGATTGGATTCCTTAGGAAGAATAAAGAACCATAATTTTTCTGATATCCTTTTTTAATAACTGCCCTGTTTTTTATCTGACTCAGTATACAATGACACACACACACACACACACATGTATATATATATAGTGGCATATATATATGCCATTATAGTATATATATTATATATATAATGGTGTGTATATATATATATATTATATGTATATAAAATGGTGTGTGTGTGTGTGCATAATGGTATATGGTACAATGGTCTATGAACTTAATCTTTTCTACAATTCTAGGAAAGATGACCATGTTTGTGTTTGAGTGGGAAATATGACTGCTCTTATGTTTGTTACTTGATGCAGTTTCCAAACAATAACAAAATTTTGCTAAACGTGTCTTTTTGTGAACCAAATTGTCTCCAAATAAAAGTGTTCATGAACCAAAGTATCATTGTATAAGGTCGGGAGACTCTCAGTTCCTTACAGATATAAGAATCTGCCTTACTTCCATCTTCCTTACTTGAGTATTCTTAATACCTAAAGCACTGATCCTACATCTGAATCTCTAAATGTACCAGTCAAGTTGGACCTAAAAAAATTATGACCTGCCTCAGATTTAAAGACCTAATCACAATGAGCATCTGAAATGAACAGACATTTCAGATGAAACAGTAGATACACCAAATAAATGCATGAAAAAAATGTTCACTCCTCATTCAAGAGATCCAGATGGAAACAACACTGAGATTCCACCTCACTCCACAAAGAATGGCTGCTATCATTAAATCAACCAAGAATAAAGCCTAGTAGGGTTGTGGGGAGAAAGGAAGCCTTCTCTACTGTTGGTAGGAGTGTAGACTGATGCAACCATTGTAGAGATCAGAGTGGGGAGTCCACAGAGAACTAGAATTAGAGGTTCCATTCGACCTGGCTATTCCCCTGTACTATCTTGTTTTTGATGATTCTTTAGGACACACTCATTTTGTAACTCTGTTGTCAACTATTGTTTTAGAAATGATTCACCAGGGCCGGAGGGTTAGCTCAGTGGTTCCAGCGCCTGCCTTGCAAGCGTAAGGACCTGAGTTCGATCCCAGTTACCACATATAATGCTGGGCGTGGTGGCTCACGCCTGTAATCCCAGCACTCGAGAGGCAGAGACAGGAGGATTGCTGAGTTCACGGCGGCTTGCCTGGGCTCCATAGTGAGCTCAGGGCCAGCCTGAACTACAAAGCGAGACCCTGTCTCCAAAAAGCAAAAAAAAAAAAAAAAAAAAAAAGAAATGATTCACCACCTGAAAATATTCCAGGTCCTTCTTGCCTCAAACATAGAATTGGATGAGAAAAGCAAAAAAATGGTGTCACTAGTTTATTTGAAAGGTGAGAGGTGAAGGAGCAAGAGGAGAACTAGCTCTATAGAATGAATATGGGCTGAACAAAAAGAGAAAAGGATAAAAGCAAAAATAAAAGTGCGCTCTGTGTCTACATGAGGGGTCAGAATAGGGGACTGCTATTACAAGATGATAGGATCTTGTAATTGATAGTGCTCACTTATTTTCCCAGCCAGCTTTGCTACATTCTCTCTCCTACATCAACTCCATAATAATTTTGTAACATATAACTCATAATTTCAATATTTGAAGTCCTTGGGTTTCTAAATGTATCACTGTTGTGTTGACTGTAACCCAAGAGTGCTTCACTGGTCTTGGATAATGAGCTAATGAATGGTGGATAATCTAGGTAAAAGCTGACACTCTCAAAAGGTGTTTTGCCTCAGAGGCTATTTCCTCTGGACCATGCTAGGGGGCATCACTTTCACAGTCCTCGGCTGGATCCTCTGAGAGGCGGCTGCTGACAGCAGGCTCCGCCTAAAAGCTGCGGCGCTGATACTCATATTGGTTTGCAAGGCACCCTTGCCTTTTGCTGTCTTTGCTGCGCTCCAGTACCATTTCAGCATTTGGTTTTTGTTTTGTATGCTTTCCCCCTTTAGATTTGACTTGGCTTATTCTGAAGACAATAGAGATGTAATAAAAAATTGTATGCAGGAAGTTATTATTTTCCAGTAAAAAACATAACAACAACAACTACTACTACTACTACTACTACTACTACTACTACTACTACTACTACAAAAAAAAACCTTTCAGAGTATCTAATCTACAATAGGGCCAGCAGCGGATATCGCTGATATTTTTTATTCCAGTTTTATGGCTATACTTTTCAGAGCAGAGCTTGCCAAGAGTAAAAATTCCCAGAGAAATGGAGCATGACTTAAATTATTTTAAATTTAGAATGCTAGACTTAGAACACTTAGACTTTCTTGCCTATAACAGGACTGATTTGCTCAACTAATAGACACAAAATGCTGATGAGACTGTGTGATTCAGTTAGCGTTCCTCTGCCTGAAGTGTGCCAATAAATCTGCCACCCCTGCTGAAAAGGTATATAAAATATCAATCTTTTAAAGTGAAAAAATTCATGCTGTAAACTCATATAGAAAGGCTAACACATAATTAGCACAATTACTTAGTGGAGCTGAATTACTAAGGTCTTACTGTAATTTGATTTATAGTAAGAGGACTACTCAAGTGAATATTGGCATTGTTGGCCTGCTGTCATACATTTACGACCCTGGTATTTATTTTGCTGTAATTTATCTTTTTGAGGAACAAATATTATATAATAATATAGTTTATGAAATACTATTGTCCCCTTTTCTCTGAAAATGAAAAGTAATACTAAACTGCTAATACATAAGATTTTGTTAATTTTAAAAACTACATTGCCCATAGAGGTGATAGGTTTTTGCAAGATAATACTATCCTTAAGTACAGTGGGAGCTTATTAAATGCCTTGATTGAACACATTAATTTAACAAGATACTGACCTATAGCCTTAAGCGAAAGAGTTACATAATTTTTTTAAATGTGTTAATATCAAAGTATGCTGGTAAATATAGTCCGAAGAACTTTCTATTTAAAATGATTTCTAAGACTTGCATAATTGTTACAATACAGTCAAAGCCCCTGCCTCACTCCCCCCATATACACCCAGAAAGCCAGGTCATTAGAATTTCAATAGTAAATAAGCCCCTTGAATCAGCCAAAATTATATTGAACAGTAAACATACATTTACATGAGTTATTATTACCAAAATATGGGTGTTATTGATAAGACATTAGAATATAGAAATGAATTGGTACCAGTAAGATGAATAAAATTCACTTGTACAGCTTTGAAGTTAATATCTAGTAATGAACCAGCTTTCATGGACATTTTCCATCTCAGCTCTGCATGAAGCACTCTCTGGAGCCTCCTTACCAATTATGTCTTTAAGGAGCAAGTGAATTCATTTACTCTTATTTAAACACGTATTTTATAGCCCTGTGTACATTTCAGCCATTCCGGTTGCAGTTCAAAAGGCTGGATATGCACAGATGATAAAAGTTCAAAACATATAACATGAAATGGTATTTCAATTCTTGCTTTAAAAAACCAGTAATGAGCCCATGATATTCTTAACTATTATCTATAATTATTGAGTGCTGCATATTTTAGTGTTAAAATTTGTAAGATTAACTTTGAAAACTCTATCTGAAAAAGGTAAATGATTCAACTTTTTAGCAATTTAAATTTACCACTAAGGCTTAATACTCATGAAGCCTAAACTAAGTTCTTTGAAATCTTGTCTTTTTCTTCGTCCAAAAGTTATTTTTGTGAAAAATATATTTAAACATCAAATGGACTTCTAAGAGACAATTTATGGTAGTTAATTAAACTTAAAAATTCATGCTCAAAGTTTTGATACCAGAAGAAAATAATATCCATCAGCTTGGCAGAACCCAAAATGTAAAACTCTTAACCAGCCCAGAATTTTTTAAGTGAAATAAGGATTTTTATCTAAAAGATATTGAATTTTATAAAAAAGAAATTGCTTGAAATATAAGAAAAAATCTTCAAGTATTTCTTTTCATCTTTGATGTTATTCCCTCTGCTGCTTTTTCTTTTGGTTTGAAGAGTCAGAGGAGAACACATCTAAATGTATCTGGAAAGTATCACAGTGAATTCAACTTCTTAAGGCAAGAACCAATGATGCGATGTGATAAATACAAGTTTTTATTTCAAGTTCTTTTTGAATCCTTATTCCGTCAAAGGCTGGAACAAAAGAACAAAAAAAATCCACCTCATGATTTGCGATGACAACAGACAACCATCACAACACAGTTTTCAAACACTATTGTTAGGATCCAATTGACAGCGATATATGAGTGTGTGCATCTCTCATTACAGAATTTTCTGTCCAGATCAAGACTCCAAACAGTTTTCTGCATAGGTATTTCCCAGTTAGTAAAATATGTCCTGACAAGGAAATTTGGAAAAGCAACATCCTTTTTTGGAGTAGTCGTTATGATTATACTAGGAGTAGCTGAATACTACCACCAAAGTCCTTTCCATACTTTAACTTGTGCAATATACTGTTTCTCGAAGCTGTTTCTAAGATATCAAAACTCTGTCATAATTAATGCTTTGTAATAGGTGTGCAACATAGACTTGAAGCCAAGGACAAAGTTTTCTACTTGAAAATAAGAATATGATTGTAGGGGAAGTATGTGAAGTTCAAAACGTGTGTAAAAGTTTTACAGAAAGCAACCCTTAAACACAAGGCCATGTATCTTAATTGCTACTATCATTCTATATGTCATAAAAAACATTTAAGTGCATTTGATTTAGAGTAGATGCTCTTTGTGTATTTGACAATATTGTCTTGTTTCTTGCTTATTGCATGAAAAACATGCTTGTAAAGAGTTTTATAACCTAAATCTATATTCCCTTCATATTTAAGAATCTCTATATGTTTGGATTTAAAATAAGTACAAGTTGCTCTACATGCTTTGAAAGGAAAATGTATGATCAAGAAGTTGTTATTAATAATACTAAAGTCATGTTTATATGTCCATTTATACAACAAAATGAATGACCAAGAACACAACTGTACATTTAAAATAAAATAAAACAAAAAATGCAGACTGCATAGTGACACAAATCTGTTTCCCCTCATGCCAGTGAGGTTTTAGCTGTGAGCATGCTCAGAAACATGGGAGGCACCCACGTTACTATATCAGAACTCCTTCAGAGGTGTAAGGAGGCTCCCTCTAATAACTCAATTGCTGTAAACCTATTGTTATTTTTCTGATATTAACATCACTTCAGCATCAGATTGATTGCAATGTTTTTCCTATTTCATGTCATCGTTCTCATGGATGCCACAGGTAAGCCTCTTGCTTTCTTACTTTAAAAGTGTACGCATCCCAGAGAATATAAAATATCTGTTTAGTTTTGTAGCTTTGTAATAGACTGGTTTCAATGTTTGAAAAATAGATATCAAGCTTGTATTTTATTGGCATCATCAAGTGCAGACCCATGCAGCCTAGCAGCTTCAAGATATAAAGCTTTTATGGAAACTTGCTTTTAAATGTTATTAAAGCTATAAATGAAATAATTTTTAAAGATAATGTTGATTATATCAATTATAGTAGAGAAAATATTTTCAGTATTTGTTTTTAAAATGTAGAGTAAGTTCATAGTCTGAATTTTTTTTTTGTAAAATTTTAACCTGTTGAATATATCCGTAAAAGAGATGTAATTAGCAACTCTGTTTCGTTAACATAGCCTGGGAACTGCTAAGCCAAAAACAAATTTAAAGAATAGTATCTCCTCCTAAAAGTTAATCTATATAAAATAAGGTTATTAAAATCTATAGTAATACATCTATTTAGATAATTTTCTTCTGTTTTGAATTTTGAGAAGTTTTATTTTTTAGACAGCTAGTTGTCAAATCCATGATATTTTATTGTGTAGCCAACAAAAAAATTAAACGTAAGTGCTTACCTGGTTTTGAAAAGATTTTTTTTTTTTGCTTAGACCCTGTACACTTATAAATAACTCTTTCATTATCACAATAAATACTGGATTTATTATCATTGTTATTCAAAATATATCTTTTAATTCTCAAGTTTTGTTTAAAATTTTTGATCAATCTCTAAGAATAAAAGTTATAATTTTCTAAGGAAGCCTTTTTAATTTATGAAATACACAATTCATTAAATGAATACTACATAATATTTTTTAACTTTAAGTAAAATATAGTACTAATGAATATAAATTCAATTTTAAGGAATCTAAAGATTTTAAAATAATTTTTAAATTGCATATTAAATTTAAAATGATACTATAATTTTGCTTCAAAGCAATGATACTAAATCTTTGCTTCAAATCATTTAAAAATCTTATCCTAATACACTTAGCATAATTTTCATTTGGTGTCTTATTCTCTCTTATATGAAAAGTTAATTATATCAAAGGAGAAACAATGTATGAACT
Organism: Thryonomys swinderianus; assembly: GCA_004025085.1. NCBI lineage: Eukaryota > Metazoa > Chordata > Mammalia > Rodentia > Thryonomyidae > Thryonomys > Thryonomys swinderianus. The sequence goes on along the minus strand of PVIC010035189.1, from coordinate 12,225 downwards.
TGTTCTTTCATGAAATTCAGGTGTAGAAAGCAATCTATTTCTTTGACATCTTGCATCTCAAAAGTTCATTTCCTATCTGTATTTTAATATTCAATTTTACAGAATTTTTAAGAACAGTTTTAATGTAGGTTAGTAAATTTAAGTACATCATAGAGTCATCTATGCTCTTAAAACTTTCTTTAATGTACAAGACTGTATAGTTAACCAGTTTTGCTATCTTGTCTTTATCATAATGCATTTAACTGATTTTGTTTGAACGCTTTAAAAAACAAAAGCCATCTATTTCTAAAGTAACAGTTTATGATTTTCCATCATGTTATGGAATTCTTTAACTAAAAAGAAATACTAATCTGTTTTTTAATGTCTAAGTAAATTTAAATTTGACATCCACAATGTAATCTAATAAATGTCTATTAATTATAGTTCTCTGGAAATTTATCTTGACTAACTTTAATCTTTATATCTAAAATTATTCCTTTTCAAAGTAAGACATATTAGTCAGTGCTTTGATATCTCACTCCTGCTTTTAAAAGTAGGCTTTTGCTATATAATCAGTAAAATGTTTTCTTTTGCACAGTAAAGTAAGATGGTTAAATGGTAATAATTAAAGTGTATATGAATTTTGTCAGAGTAAACATTACTTCCTATATTTAAGAAAATACCTGTGACAGCTCTTTCAGAAAGACAAAACAAAAAGTTAGAAAATTTCTTCTTTCTGGGTCACAATTACCTTGAAGTACCTAACTAATGGATGATACTGACTTATGGACTATCTTAATGTACCAAATGGCAACTATATATAACATCTCATTATTATTACATATATTTTACATTATATTATATTACATATTGCTATAGTATATTACATGTATTACATTAATTTATTCATTGTATAACCTTGTAATCAGCCTTAACTGCCTTTTTAGAAAAAGGCTCTTTGATGGACAAAAAGGGACAATATGGAAAACAAAAATTACAAATTTATACATGATGTTAAAGTGTCAAAGATTGAGTCTGTTTCTTGGTAACTACCAATTGCTACTTACTGAGCTAATTTGCTAACCAAAAAATTCGGTCCCCTGAAGCAGAATCCCAGCAGTATTTTGTGCAAGCAGTGTTTGGCTGCCCCCTTATGGCCAAATTCAAGGTGTGATGTGGATAATTTTTCCAAAATGTCAGTTCAGCTAGGTTGCTAAGACTTGAGAAAATGTTTTCCAACTACATTTCAACTTCACACAGTTAAATCCATGCTTCCGATAGCTGTGAAAATCAATTCTATTTCAGCCCAGTGATCCTGAGGGGCTGAAGCTGCACCACTAATGAAATAGAAGCAGCTTTCGGCTAAATGGAGTTGGCTGTGAGGGAGGAAGAAAAGCAAAGACACCCAGATGGCCAAGCTTTGTAGATATGTGATGTATAAAGGCACAGATATAGCTCACAAGAGATGTTTACTCCCTGTTCATCTCAGTACGACCAGTCAAGGAGATAGATAGGTTTGCCCTGACTTAGACATTAAACAATGTATGCATATATTGAAAGATTACATTCTATCTCATAAATACGTACAAATTTTTATATGTATTTATGAGTTTTATGGACTCAAAGTTGAAAAACTTGTCTGAAAAGATTAGAATGCTGCTTCCCAATAAGATGATACTAAGAAATTTCACAATTTTATCCTAGAAAATAGTGTTCCAATTAACAACTAATGAGGTATGAGTTTGTACATACCTATATACACATAGAAGCAGAGAGTTTTCTGTTTAAGAAGAAGGCTTTTCTACTTAAGAACCCCAAAAGGCTTGGTTAACTTATTTGGTAAATATGTAATTTATTAACCAGAATAAATGAGCTTGTTTTACATGAAAACAATAGTAGAAATACAGCTATAATTAGCTGGAAACAGAAAATGAATCTTGTCTTGCACAATGTATTCTTGTCACATCGGTTTCTTACCCCTATACTTCTAGGGTGAGAAAGAATTCTCCGAATGTTTAATACACAAAAATAGCTACGGTGGCCACGCTGTTACATGCCTCTCAAAAGGGCCCCAAACCAAACAAAAGCATTGATTTAAGGCTCAGTTTTAATTGTTAAGGTATTGCCCTTGTAAACCTAACTTCATTGTGAACTTAACAGCTTTTAAAGTATGTTCAACACGGTGGGTACAATTCCAGCCCTCTTTTCTTATTTTGAACCTCCTTTCCACCCCACTTCTGACTTGGGCCCTTGACTCCTACCCTGTTCACACCTCACCATTTCCTCCCCATTGTTCTGATTTTTTTTCTTTAACTTTTAATTCATTATTTAATTTCCCTATAAAATGTGTATGTATTTATGAGATAGAAGGTCATCTCTCAATATATGCATACATTATTTAATATTCAAGTCAGGGCAAACCTATCTATCTCCTCAAATATTTAACATTTCTTTATAGTGAAAATATTCAGAATTACTTCTTTCCACTTATTTTTACTTTTTACATTTTTGTTAATGTTCATTTATTAGTAAGGCAGAGTGTAATATTTTAACACAGCCAAACAGTATGCATTGATTAAATTCAGCTACTTAGCATTTATGTTTGGAGGCTTTGAGCTCCTTCCTGTCCTCTACACAGAAGGCAAATAGTGTGTATTCTCATACACAAAAACTGAGTATAGAAAAATGACTACAAAATGCTTGGAACGGTGCAACAGAGGAGAGGGATGAAAGGAGGTCAGATAATGGATTCCAAAGCACAGACAGAAAGAATATGTTCTGGCCTTCCACAGCACACAAGATAATTATAGATCACAATAACCTATAGATTTTTATGAGGCAGTTGACCTGTTCACTTCCTGAGTACTTACCCTTTTTTCACTTTTGCAGGTGTCTCTTAGACACCCATTTGGCTTCTCTTCCCACAATCTCTACATTTTATTTGCTCACTCTCATCCCGTGTTTCCTGGTTTCTTCACCACTGAAATGCGCTTCTCTTGGCTTGTCTCTGCTTCCCAATGCTCATTCTGTGAGCTCCTCTCTTCTGCAGCTCTGACCTTTGCCTGGCTGCATCCCATTCTCTCTAATTTCTGCATCTGGGCTATCCTAATTATTCCCATCTGCCTTTACATTTCCACCTCGGAAGCCATCCATCCCTCTTCTTGCCCCCTTACTCAGGTATTCCTCACCTCTAATTACTTCCTGTCTTCGCTGAGCTTCCTCCCCCAAGGGTTTCCTGCAGTTTTTCCTCTACCTTGTGACCCTCACTTCCTTTTGTTCTTTGCCTCTCTACAGTCAGCTCCTCACCTGGTCAGTAGTCACCATTTCTATGACTATGATTGCTGGAGCCAAACAGAGACAAATGAACATTACATCTTCATATCTCAATATTATAATACTCATGTGCTCTACTTTTTTTCTTTAGCTGGCAATGATTTACCTACAATTCTGAAATCCAAAAAACTCTGAAAATTTAATGTTTAATCACTTCCCCCCCCCAAATATCTGGTCTAAATTAACCAGGGGCTATCTAAAGTCTCATATATGTAGTGCACAATTTCATATATTTTGGCTATAGCAAATTGTTATATGTTTGATTATGGCATTTTCTTCCAGACTAGTAGGAAATGTGGAAATGTTATATAGATATATAGATATAGACATACATACACACACTAGCTTACTAAAGTTTAAATTTGAAATTTTACACAGCATTTCTCTAAAGGGTTTCTGCTAAGGCCATTCAGATCCACACTCGCCGTGACCCAGGCTGATACTACACTCTCCTCACCAATAGTAGACAAGTACTTTCTTTGCCCAGGGAAGTTCAGTGTTAATGTATTTGATGAGAGAAAAATAGTTTTAATTCATTCTCTTTCTCTGATTCCAGCTAGTTTTTGTTCTTTCTTTGATTCCATTTTATTTTTTATTCAAATTCTTAGTTTTTAATTTCATCAACTGTAGTTTTCATTCCCGTTGTATTTAAAGTTGTCCTGGTTTTGTAAGCTCTTCTTATTTCACAATTCTTTCCATTCATTCCTTGAGAAGTTCCCTTTATGTTGTTTTCTTTCATTTTTTGTTTTGTTTTGTTTTTGTAGTGGGTTCCTAGTTGCCTTCCACGTTAGTCAGGATGCCCTCAGGCTCCAGAACTAAAGTGATCCTCCTGCCTCAACCGCCCAGTCCCTGGGACTATAGTATATGTGTACTATCCTTCATGGTAAAAGATAGATTTTAACATACTTTTAAAGCTTTATTTTCCCCTCATTCTTCAAGTATAAATTCTCTTTTTGGAGCCCTGGAGATGTTCATAAAGATAGTTTTTTCTCCTACTCTTGGCTCCCCACCAGTAGTCTTCTGAGTATCATCAGATAGGCCAAGGCGCATTCAGCTTGTTTTACTATCTCAGCCATTGTGCCTTGTAGAGAACGCAATTCCAACCTCAAGCGCCATTTGCAGAGGTGCCACACTGCTTTCCTGACGGCTGTGAGCAAAAGGCTTTACTTAAATCACTACCTTGAATAGTCAGGCAGAGCTCTTCCCTCTCTGCCCACAGTGAAGGAGGGCTCAGCAAGGGGCTTGGCTTCATGTGGGTCTCAGACACCACCAGCCAGGCTGTGTGTCCAGTGGCTTTAGGCCCCTTAAAACAGTCACCTGTTCCCTATTTGTGTTCTGTGAGATTCTCTCCTATCAGCTAAAGGGTATGGTGAAAACAACAGCAATATTTTTTATATCTCTGGAAAAGAATAAGGCATAGAAGCATGCTTAGGCTTTGCTCACAATGAATGACTTGATCCAGAGGTCAGGAAAGAAGGTGACTTTAATTCTTCAAATCATATCACAGAGGGAACATAAGAAGGCACATGCAAAGATTGGAGCCATGAAATGAAGTGCTTAGGACAGGTTAGACAAGCATAACAAGCATTGGATTTGGGGTCAGCAGCCCCATGCCACATCACAGCGCTGACTTTTGCCAGCCCATTCAGCCTTTGGCAGGCCTAGTGACCTCTCAGACTTGAGCACAATATTGACATGACTTATCCAGTTTCTATTTATAATTTACCATTTACAATGGTAAATAGACATTAGAACCCAAGTCCCTACAGGCTGAGACAGGGGCCTGGGTCTCTGCACATTTAAAAAACAGGTAGTTGTGATGATCTGCCCATGGCTCACACCTCTGGAACAAATGATATTGTATTTACTGTATTTATTTTACTTTATTAAAATAGAAGTGTGTTTTCTTTTCTATAAAGAGATGCTAGTTTTTATTTTACTCTTTTCTAATTGGGTCTACCTGTGTTATTTAGCACATTCATTCTACTTGAAAAAAAAAAGTTTAATTTGGAGGTTATAAGGACAAATTAAATGTTTGGCAAGAGGATAGCTGACCCCACATTGCCTAACTAATCTTAATGGATAGTATGATTCAAAAACTTTTTTTTTTTTTTTTTTTTTTGCTTTTTGAGACAGGGTCTCGCTTTGTAGTTCAGGCTGGCCCTGAGCTCACTATGGTGCCCAGGCAAGCCGCCACGAACTCAGCAATCCTCTTGTCTTAACAGGCAAGTTTACCTTTAGTAATCACCCTTCCATTGTGCAGAAGAAATTAATGAACTCCTAGAAATTGGGTAGAAAAGGGAGTTTTCTGCTCTGGGCCGAGGTCCACTTTTGGCACCCAGATTTAATTATCCACTTTTTTTGTTTAACTGTCATCTAGCCCGATGACACTGAATTGGCTGTTGCCTCTCCCTCTCTCTTTGTATCTCCTTCTCTCTTTGTCCTATTTATATCTTGCTTGAGACATTCTGTCTCAATCACATATGCTAAAAATAATACATCTATTATTATTGCTGCCAATATGTCTACCCCTGATTTCCTTTTATGTAAACCTGTGATATTTAAGAAATTAAAATATATGATTCTCCTCCAAGAAACCTTAAGGGGAAAACCACAAAAAGATTTTCTTAAAAGCTTCAACTTATGTTCAGAATGAGAGGAGATAGTGTGTTTATGTAAAAATCTTTCTAGGTAAGAAAAGGATAATAATCAGTGCACGGTGTTATTGAAAATGTCTCTGTCCTTATTTGAAGTCATTTCCTCTATGACTACCTCCTGTTTCCCACTTTACTGATTTTACTGTAACAACCAATGCTAAAATTACCTGCTGAGAAAGGAAGTTACCCTCCCTAAGAACACAGGATTTCACAAATGCTAGGCTGTTTTTGCCCACTGTACAGGCAAAGTATTATGTTGCAAAGAGTAAAGTATAAGGAAATTATCTTTTGTATATGACCTGATTCCCAGAGTGCTGCAGGCCACTTATTTCAACCTACATAGAGTCACCTGGAAAATTAGGAAGGTCTAGTCATTTCCACTCCTCTATACCGAATAACTTCAAACAGAACTGTCAACCTAAAGAAAAACATTGGTAGCTGGGCATGGTGGCTCATTCCTGTAATTCCAGTACTCTGGAGGCAGAAGCAGGAGTATTGCTGAGTTTGGGCCACATAGCAAGCTTAGGGCAAGCCTGAACTACAAAGCAAGACCCTATCTCAGAAAAAAAAAATAAAGCATTGGTATAAAATAAGTGAAAAAAAAAGAAAATAAGTAAAAAGATTCACCATACAGTGAATCCATACTGATGTTCTGTCCAATACACATACACCTATGTTTAACTGAAGCTTCTCACAATGGTCACCACAGATTCATGCAGAGATTCAGACAAATGTGGCTCATTTATAGAAACAACGTTGTTATACCTGAAAATGTTAAATGTAGACTGTAAGTTGGAGGCATATGCTCTATGCCAGAAGCTGAGAACCCTTCTAATCATTGGGAGAATCAAAATTAATACATTTCCACTTACTAGGGCTCAGCGAACTATGAAAAACTGAAAACTCTCTATAACTAGAGAACAGTATCATCAACTATTACTAAATCTTGAGAAGAAAGTTTATACTCTGGAGGGACCTCAGAAGGGGTTAGTAAGGTTTTCCCAAGAATGACTTTTCAGATGAATAGGAAAGCAAGAGGAACTAGAAAAGGAAAGAAATTGCATTTCAGATACAAAGAACAGCAGCACATACCAAAATCTCTCAAGACCCTCTTGCTATAAAAGTTGGGGTACCAGGAATATCTTCCTGAATGACTTTAAGATAGCTGTAGAACATCAAGGAGAGAGCTCGCTGGCCACTGGCTCCGCTTGGTGTGAAATCACAGTGAGCACTTTTGTTTGCTTACTTTGCAGTCCACATCATATGTCACTGAGAGATGCACTACAATTTTATCCATTTCCTGCATAAAGACATCTGGCTTGTTTGGGGAATGGTGACTAACCCTTCTGTGAATGTTCTCACAGGAACCTGGGTGCATTCTGTGGGAAAATACCTACAAGTACAACTGCTGCCTCAGAGGATGTACAGAGCTTGGAGCTCAGTAGATAGTAACAAGTTATTTTCCAAGGAAGGTGTTGCATTTAGCACTTCCAGAAGTGTGTGAGAGCTTGCATAGCTTCACACCTTCACCCAAGTGTGTGTCATAGTTTTGCTATGTTTTGCTTTGTGCGACCTGTGCTGGTACTCTGTAATGATATCTTATTGTGACCCACATTTGCATTCACTGGTTATAAATGGCACTTGATACCTCTTTGAGTGGGTTTATTCATTTGGGTATCTTATTTTGTTTAGTACATATTCACGTTCTCATCCTTTTTTCTCATGTTCATCTGTTTTTATTGATTTGTAGGACATCTGTATATTTTCTAATGACAGCCCTTCACAAATATCCTCTACTGTGAAGCTCTCCTTTACACTCTCTTCATGACAGCTTTTTAATTTTAAAAGGACTTCTCAATTTAAACATAATCTAACTTAAATGTGTTTTCCTTTCTAATTAGTGCATTTGTCTGCATTTTCTATTCTGTTTTCTTATTATGATCTTTACTCCAAAGTGATAGGATTTTCTTTTACAGTATCTTCTGGAAATGAAATTGGTTACCTTTCATGTTTTTGTCTAAATCTACCTGGAATTATCACTTCTTCTTCCTGTTCAGCAGCATCACTGGTGATGTGTGAACATGTTTATGCCTTTTCCTAAGCTTCTATGCTGTCCCATTGGTGTATTTTCAATCTTTATACTTACCCAAACAACCTTAATTATGGCACTATTGCAATAAGCCTTCATATGCACATAACAAGTTCTCACCTTGTTCTCCTCCCTGAGTTACTAGGCTCTTCCTGGACTTTCTGAATTACTATGGGCCTTAGGACCAACATATCCATTCCTGTACGCAAATGAGCATGTTCACTGATCTCTATTGAGACTGATCTGGGCATATAAATTTGGGAAACATTTTCCTCAATCATAGCATATGATTTACACAAATGCCTTGCTTGCATTTTTGTTAGATTTATTTATAAATATATAACAGTGTTGATGCTTTACAAAAAGGCATTTTCTTAACCATGTCATTCTCTAATTTCTTAGTATAACAACAATATAGACTTTGTAGGGAACCTTGCTATTCTCACTGATACTTAAAATTTATGGTTCTGGATATTTTATGTTCATAGTGATAACACTGATGAATAATGACAGCTTTATTTCTTCTCTTCCGATATTTATACCACTGATTTTTCCTTCTTTGCTTACTACATTAACTAAGTTCTTCTGTGAATTGTTTAATAGTAATAATGGACACTACTGTTCTATTCCCAACATCAAAGAAGTCTTCAAAAATTCACCATCCAGTATATTGTATCCTTTTTGCTTTTATAGAAACCCCTAATTAAAACAAGTAAGTTACCTTCTATTTTCAGTTTGCACAGTTATTTTAAGTCAAGATCCAATAGTTCCATCCCAGGGGATCTCTCAAAAGTAAAAACAAAGACAAATAACAAGCTGGGAGATTGTTATATATTTTTTGTGTGAGTAACAGTAAGAAGGCTGACCTGCCTAAAGAATTCTAGTCCCTTTGCCAGATTCTCTTTTCTCACATAGTTCCAAACACTATTCTTTAGACCCCTATAGTCAACATAACAAGTTTCACCAGTCTATGAACACTGTTAGCTTCTTATAAAGCCAAATGTATTCCTTTGAAAGGCTTGTCTTTTCTTTTGTGGATATGTTCTAATTTTTGACAAATATTATTTTTCTAGTATATGAAAATATAAATGTACCTAAGAATTGTTTGAACACCATAATTTCACAAACTATAATATTTGTAACTTTTTGAAGGTATCTCTAAAATCTTTGATTTTATTGGTCAACACAGTGCAAAAACCTGGAAACCCCTGAACTCATGCATATCAGTGGCCTTCAGGTGTTGACCAAAAAAAAAGTAGCTAGTGAATTAATGAAATAAACAGAGAGAAAAGAGCTGTTTTGAAATTTCAGAGAAGGCAATGAGGGCAGTGAACTGCACAAAGCCAAGCAAAGAAACTTTTCATTCTAGCATCCATGGTTGGATATGTCAAATGGTTCAAAGAAACTAAGTAAATAAAGACTATAAGGTACCTATCTGATTTAGAAGCAAAAAGCACATGACATGACCTTATGAGATTTTTGGGAACAGCAGGGTCAAGACTGGAAATTGTGGGTTAAAGAGTGAAAGTGTGATAAGGAAGATTAGATGCTGGCTTTTGTGATTCTTCTGAGAAAGGCAATTTTGAAGGCCAGAAGAATGTGTCATAGTTCTACAGGCATGTGCATATCACAGGATTTGGAGCAATTGGTTGGTTGGGTGACTGGGTGGGTGGGTGTGTGGTTGATTGTTTTGGTTTGGTTTGGTTTAGTTTTGGTGGCTATTGGTTGCCATTCTGAGGGTGGAATTCAAGACCTCACATATGCTGGCAAGTGCTTTACCTCTGAATTGCACCCCCAAATCCTGAAATCTAATTGAATGAAATGAATAGGTCAAAAATACCAAGATAAAAATATTGAAAGAAATCTTTAATGAAGAGAATCTGAGAAAGGGAAGTCAAGGTAGACTGAAGTCAAGGTAGAGAACCTAAAGGCTCGTTTTTACCTGTTGTTTTCCCAGAGAAAGGATTTGTGGGCAGTTGTCCAGTTGGCTTCCAAAGACTATCATAGAGTCCTTTTACAACCCATTTGGACAGACATGTCCAGAATATTAAATAGGGAGAAAAGAGCGATTAGTGAGCAGTTTTCTTTCCCATGTTCAAAGTTCCCCAGCTGTGTGTCCCACAGAAATGGTAATGGAAGCTATCACTTCGATGTAGACGTCCGCTATGTATATAATCCCCAATGTCAATAGAATTGTCTCTTCCCATTTCCATAGACGGCAGTGGAAATAAACAGCGTAACATGACCCCTATGTTCAGCTACTGGTCCTTTTTCAGTATAAGCTAAATGCAACAGGGTTCTCAATTTTTTTTTTTTTTTGACAGGGTCTTGCTTTGTAGCTCAGGCTGGCTCTGAGCTCACTATGTATCCCAGGCAAGCCTCGAACTCAGCAATCCTCCTGTTTCTGCCTCCCAAATGCTGAGATTACAGGTGTGGGCCACCATGCCTGGCACTGTGGTATGTGGTATTGATGGCTGGTGGGCATGAGTCTCCATGCCCAGCATTGTATGTGGTTACTGGGATCGAACTCAGTACCTTGCGCTTGCAAGGCAGGTGCCAGAACCACTGAGCTAACCCTCTAGCCCTATTAAATTTTATGACAGAGAAGAATGATAAATGAAGTATGCCAAACACTAAACAATAGTTTGCCAGAAGGAAAACATAAGCCTGCAACTTGGGAAAAATTAAATACTAAAGGGATTCTTTCTTCAATTTCTTCTTTATTCTCAAATGACTCAGTCATTTATTTAAAAAATATTGAACACTGGGCCAGAGATTTAGCTCAGTGGTTCTAGCGCTGCCTTGTAAGCACAAGGTCCTGAGTTCGATCCCGGTAACCACATGCAATGCTGGGCATGGTGACTCACGCCTGTAATCCCAGCACTCAGGAGGCAGAGGCAGGAGGATTCAAGGCTTGCCTGGGCTACATATTGAGCTGAGGGCCAGCCTGAACTACAAAGCAAGACCCTGTCTCAAAATAAATAAATAAATAAATAAATAAATAAATAAATAAATAAATAAATAAATAAATAAATTGAACACCAATAATACTAGACACTAAATAGACCATAGGGATTTAGGACACAGGGAGGTAAAAGGTAAGGAATTTTTATTTTATTTTATTTTATTTTATTTTATTTGATTTGATTTGATTTGATTTGATTTTATTTTATTTTATTTTATTTTATTTTATTTTATTTTATTTTATTTTATTTTATTTTATTTTATTTTATTTTATTTTATTTTTCCCCCCTTTAAAATGTCTTGGGAAGATTTCACCCTGGTCTGACAAATGGAAAATTCTAAGAACTGTAATTGACAATTCCATTTTTGCATGGTCAGTGCCCCTCTTTCCTTTGCTCATATTTGCTCGATGAAACAAATGTTTGATAGGGAAAAAAATAATAATCTCTCTCCTTTTTGTCTGTGACAGTTAACTGCTTGTCTGCCTCTTCCTCTGCCTCTGTTTCTGCCTTTGTCTCTAAGGAAGTCTGTATCTAAAAGATAAGCATGTTGTCTCAACAGATTCATGGTGGTGTTCCTGATAAAACCCAGAAGAAAGTCAACATTCTACCTTCACAATATCTTATGCAGCCTCCACTTTCTATTTCAAAATTCTCTTCCAGGGCCAGAGGGTTAGCTCAGTGGTTCCAGCGCCTGCCTCACAAGTGCAAGGTCCTGAGTTCGATCCCCGGTAACCACATACAATGCTGGGCGTGGTGACTCACGCCCACCAGCCATCAACACCACATACCACAGTGCCGGGCATGGTGTCTCACGCCTGTAATCCCAGCACTTGGGAGGCAGAGACAGGAGGATTGCTGAGTTCGAGGCTTGCCTGGACTACATAGTGAGCTCAGGGCCAGCCTGAACTACAAAGCAAGACCCTGTCTCAAAAAAAAAAAAAAAAAAATTCTCCTCCATCAAATGCTTAATTATCCCTTACAAATATGAAGAAAATGTGATTATTGAGGGTGATAACATTGGTTTCTCTTTTGTAGGATAGTCCATCCTCATGCTGTAGGGTATACTTTTCTTCCTACTTTTACTTGACCCAAACTTGCTTTGTATATCCTATTTATTTTCCTAACTTTAATAAAACTATGCTCCTATTAACAAGAAAATAAATTGGGGCTGGGGATTTAGCTCCAGTGGTACTGCACCAAC
>PVIC010035188.1:0-19176 GCA_004025085.1 Thryonomys swinderianus | reverse complement strand
CTCCAGGATAGCAATTTGTAGGCAACACTGTACTGGGCATGGATCATAGTGTCATTTTTATAGAGAGAAAACAACACTGTTATATCATAATGCTATTAAGCATACCAAGCATCATATGTTTAAAGAACCAAAGATGCATATCTTCTTTTCTCACCCTAAAAGCATCTTATTATTTCTTTCTGAAGTGGAATCAGAGCATTGACAGCTAATATAGCAATTTATGAACTGTGAACAAAAATGAGAGCATAAAAGCACAGTCATATTAGGATTCCAGCGAGGCTTATCTCATTATCTCAGTAAGAGTAGAAGACATTTTAAGATGCTTATGTACAGAGAATGTTAACTGTTTTTTCAAAAGATCATTTCAAAATGTTTCAAGAAGAACATTTCATAAAATCATTGTGCAGCACAGACATGGCTTAGGTAAAAGCCTGGGTACTTTTCCACACATTTACGTGAATATAGTTGAGCTCTAACACACAGTGCTCTGCTTTTCTCAATTGCTGAGTTTTGAAAGAAAATCTAAAGTTCTTGATCTGTTTATAATAAGTGCATTTGTAAAAGAAGGCATACTGTAGGAAAGCATACAGTCTTACAATAACAGAATACTTGTATAAACTTAGAGTATAACTGCTTGTTTATTTTGATCATAGATATCTGAATAGATATATAGGTATATATATATATAATATATTGATAATATATTATGTATTTTATATTGATATATATGTTTTGGATTTTTTGTTTTCCCATTTTTTTTTCATTAAGACTGGTATTTAATCGGGTGTCTTCTTTATAAATTTACTTTTTCATCTTTAAATGTTATACAGATAAAAGTTCCTTTTGAAGAGCTTATAAAAATTTTATGTTTTCCTACTGTTTAAATAATTGATTTCTAGTGTTAATGCTTACTTAAGTAAGAGAAGATAAAACACTGAGTCAAATACAGAAATAATGAGAAAAGTTATTTCATCTCATCCACACCCCAGAAGAGAGCAGAATTTTATCAAATTCTGTCAAAAAATGAAAATACCACTGGGTGTGGTGGCTCACACCTGTCATCCCAGCACTTGGGAGGTAGAAGCAGGAGGATTGCTGAGTTCCAGGCTTGCCTGGGCTACAATAGTGAGCTCGGGACCAGCCTGAACTACAACGTGAGACACTGTCTAAAAAAAAACCAAGAAAATACCTAAGTAAATTTGAAATATATGACTTTATTAACCATCATGTAACACAGGAAAAAAATAAATTTTAACTACTCTAACCATTAACATGCCCAGCTATTTTGCAACATGCTCAACACTAATATTTGCATCACAGCTCTGTAAGTTTCCTGTGTGAGAGGAAAAGGACATTGGTGTCTTCTTAAGGAAAATTCTGCAAAATTATTTAAATATGCTGAAATACATGCATACATATATACTCACATATAAAAAGGTGGTTTTAAGAATTACAATTTGCAATTTGAGGGAGAAATAAATATTTTAAGGTCCTCTAATGTAGTCTTGCATAAATTTAAAGTCTACACTCGGCCAACTTTTCTAAAAAATGAATACATTTTTATGGAATAATATTTTAGTTAATATTTAGGTTAATGAGATGTATTGAAGGAAAGTGATAATGATCTTGCAACACCTACAAGTTAGAATTACAAGTATTTTAAATGAGCTATTATTATTATGCTGCAAAATATAAAGAAAATGATGGACTGTAGTTGATTATATTTAAGGAAATGACATAAAAATCACTGAAGAAACTAACATTTCTATGTTATGTTATGGTATTTGTGTTTGGAGGAATAGATGACTTTCTGCAAGACATGGATTGATTGTCAGCATTCATGATAAGATATACACTCATTTGTCGTTAATTAGTGAATCAAAGTGACTTAAGACACACCAAAGTGACATCCCCTTGCACACTGTATGTCACACCATCTACTCGGTAAATTCTTTGTGAGCAGTTTCTCTTTGAGTGGAGGATGGGTCTATGGAGCAAAGGACGACGCAGGATTTTTTATGTCACTTTTATGAAAAATGCCACATATGTTCTAATCTCTAATATGTTCCTGACTTCTAAATCTTCTTTATTGCAATTTTATATACATTTAGATATATATGTGTGTGTGTGTGTGTGTGTGTGTGTGCGCGCACAGAAGTTGTCTTAATAAGGCATGGGTGGAAACAGGAAATTTGACTATTGTCAAATTAGCCAGAGGTGCATGAATTTCCTAGAATAATTGAATATATATAGATTGGAAGTGTAACCAAGTTCTTTCCAAATTCAAAAGTCTACAGTGTAACAAAAGATGAGAATTTAAGTTTAGAAAAGTACTAATTTACTTATAAAATTTCAAACATCATTTACTGAATGAAAATGGTTGTTAGATATAATTTAATGATTCTATAACTTGAGTGCATCATTATTTTGAAATTACAGGAAGGAAAATTAAGACTCAAAAATATAAAGTAAGCACCCCCCAACCCTCCATCAAAAGTCTTTGCAGTCATTAAATAAATTGCATATTTAAAGCATAATTTCTTTTCATCATATTCCACAAAAGACAAAAAAAAATCAAAGACACAATAAATTTCCTCTTCATCCTGAATCTCTTTCCTAGCATCTTTCTATTGAAGGGTGAATTTCTTATTGCAAAATTTATATGATATAATTTTATACATATTTTTTCTTTCTTAGAGCACTATTCCCTTGGGGGGAAAATATCTCCAGAATGATAGATAATACATCGCTGTCATCATCCTTAATGCCTTAAGTGACATTAGTTGACAAGAACAATTTGGAAAGTCAGCTTTGGATGAGTTCTTAAGTGGAACCCGTGGATAGAGGTAGAAGATTAACCTAAGCAGACAGCGTCACAGGACCCCTTTTCCCGCGGTGCTCGGAGCGGAGCTGGAGTCACACCGACCTGTGCTCATTTGTGTGGAGACCCTGGAGCTCACGCTCACTGGGGGGCTCTGGGGGAGCCTTTTAAATTTCCTGGATCACATTGCCTTCAGCTGTAAAAGCAGATTAGTCATTCTATGTATTTCACAGATAGCTGTAAGAATTAAAGATAGAAAAAGAACTAAGTATAACCCAAACTGCATTCGCTTTATGGTACTTAGTAAATAAGTAGTACCTTAACATTACGGAATCACCAAGGACAGAGGAAAAGAACGTGAAGTTAATAGAGACAACAGAAATGCAAAGCCAATTAACTCCTCATCAGCTTTCTGTAACCATTGACAGATAATTTTATCGTCTTTACAACTCATTTGCAGAATGAGGGAGTAACGTAGTGGGTGGATAACAATCTCTAAATATCTTCCCATTTCACATGTTGGTTGATTTTCATATTTGTGTCCTTTACTGGCCCTCACTACAGTAGTCTGGAAACAACTTCTCTGTACCGTGAATTTCAATGCTTGAGAGCTAGCTTTCTCCAGAAGTTAATCTTATACAAGGAGTTATGGCCTATGAGAGGATATAAAGTAAGGAGTCCTTACGGAGTCTTGGCTTTTAAATGTCACTCAGGTTAACGTAATGAAAATCGCTCTGGCCACATTTTTTAATCCATTCTTAAATTAGAAGTTTTCTATATACATATAAGGGGCAAAACTTAATTTATGAAACATTTTGTAGTCCTTGGATCAGATAAAGTAATAATTTGTTGCTCGGTCTAATTGGAGGAAGTAGTTTCCATAAAGCAAAAAGAAAGGAAGGAAAAAGCCTTCCTGGAGTTTTCCACTGCCTTAAAATCACAGCACAATCTCATTAGGCAGCAATGGAAATGGAAATTACTCGCTCTTCTGGTCCTGATTGTATTCCTGTTAGGTCATTTGCATACTGTTCAGTGATTGGATTACCGGAGAGGCTGAGAGGTCTCAGAACTCCATTCCTAGGCAGGCTCATCTAATTCTACTGCTGTGACTATGAGCAGAAATCGTTTCCTGAGCTTTATAATATGATCCTTGTGGAAGCATGCAAACCTTCAGATTTTAGATAAGCGTGAGAAGTGTAAACTCTTCTGATGTTGGCCCAAAGCTGCATACTCTTCTGATGTTGGCCCAAAGCTGCATAAGTTTTTAAAAGCTTAAAATATACTTCTCCATGTTAAAGACTTTCTTAGCAGTCGCAAATGCAATGAGCCAATACTTCATTTGTTCCATAATGGCTGGTGTAGTATGACAAAAAAAGTGGAAGTCGGAAATAGCAGAACAATTTTGGTTTACTGTGTAGTCACCACTTTTTTCTACCTCATTTATTTATTTATTTTTGCTAGTCATTGCTGTATCATTCGAGACACTGTAATTATCTGTCTTAATCTCCTAAGAAAACCAACTTTTTTCTGTCTTCTCCAGTAACTAAGAGCAAGATTTAGCAAATGCACATATATTTCTAAAAATCGATCTATCTTTACCCATCATATATCTGTTTTATGTATATGTATAAAGAATAATGTAAAAAGTTAATAGCATATAGATTATAATTTTAACCATTCAATCTCATCTTCTGATGGTTGATACCTGTTTCAATTCTTTGTTTCACTGCAACTCAACTGGATAGAATGTTTTATTCATTCATGGGTGAGAAAATATTAATTGACAGGGACAGAAAGTGTGAGGCATAACTGATTATCTGAAACAAAGCCAGACATCTTTCATCAAGTGCTGGTTTCTCAGTGAGAGCAGTGCTGTTTCTTTAGAATCTACCCATAGGTAGACTCCAACAGAAAGGATTTGTAATTTTCAAATATCCCAAGCAATTTTTCTTAGCTTACTTTTGTTTATGTGATTTTCTTCTCTTCCTCACTGTGTCATTTATCATGATTTCTATTATGAGATCTTAAGCACAGAGTAGGATCCTTTTGAATTGTAACACTATGACTAGAGACATTTTATCTATCAGGACAGGACTCATGTATTCCCTACCGGGCAGAGGCCAGTCTCTTTAGACCAAGGATCAATGCATAGATGCCAAAAAGGGCCTACATTCTGAATACTCCTGCGGGTTTAAATCCGGTTGTGGAACCACACAAGTGGGCCCAGGGTATTTGCGCTACAAGGACAATTGCCCTCCCTGTAGTCCACTCCTCAGTCTGCCATTCCTCCCGCAGCAGGGTTGGAGGGAAGGACACACAGACCTAACTGGTTGGAGATGGTCCAGAGAGCCGTGGCGCCATCCATCAAGGTCTGGAAGACTGATCCCAGGACTGAGTGAGGCCAGGCGGCCAAGGGCCCCAACCCGGTGCTCAGTCAGCTCTCCGGTGACGGAAGTGCCACCTGCTGCTGTTCGCATCCCAAGAAGGCCCTTAAAAATGCACCGCACAGACGGGAAGAGACACGATTCCCACTCCCAGAGGTGCCAGCGCTGACTCGTGGAACCTGTACAGGGTGGAGATATCAATGGATCTTCCAGAAGCCTTTTGATAAAACTGGATTCACAGTTGGAGCAGAAATAGTCTCGAAACCAGAAAAAGACACCATTGCCAGAAAGGACCTTCCAAGAGGAAACTGTACCTGAGCCACCCTCTCAACCCCACTGGATGCCCAACTTAGTTAAACTTCTTACAGATTTTTGAAAACAGCATTATTGAGGTATATTTCATATAAAATTCAGTATATAGTATATAGTGATAGCTTTTTTATTTGAATCTTTATTGATACATTATATATACACATCATGATCACACACAATATTGATAATTTGTACCAGCATAAGATACAGTTTAATTCTGATTTTTCCCATTCCCCCACCCACCCTACAAACCCCTGCTCCTATATACATAAACTTTGTTTCCCTTTTTTTCATCACCTTCATATTCTTTCTTTCCCTCGTTACTTACCCCTACACCCATTTCTCTTTGAATGTTTTCTGTTTTGCAACATCTACCATATATTCTAGAACTCATTTACATCTTTAGCTTCCCATACCAGAGAAAAGAAATATTTACAGATCTATTTCACTCATGAGTATATCCCGAAGGTATATCTATTTGAATATAAAAAAAAAAACTCAAACTTGTCATTCTTTATCATTCCTTATCACTCTTTGCCCCACCCCTACCCATGGATGATGCTAACCTATTTTTTGTCCTGATGGTTTTGCTTTACTAGAGCTTCATATGAATGTTTCTTATGTTTTGAATTTTATTATATTAATGAACATGTGTTGACCAGTGGCCATAAACTACCTGCCATTAAATGGTAGATTTTAAACATGCATTTGAGCGTCTGTGAGATACAGTGCTTCTTCCTGATTCACAGAACTTCTAGACCCCTAAGTGATCCCTGAAGCCATGATTAGCATGAATCCTGTGAATACTCTTTGTGTCTTATTCATAAATTCCTCTGACACAGTTGAATTTATAAATCTGCCATAATAAAAAGGGAGCAATGACTAGTAATAAAGTTAAACAGTTATCAGAACATACCACAATATAAATTACGTTAAAATGGGACCACTCTCCAAATTTCTTATTGGATTTCCAACTTTTCATTTAAAGGAAGAACTTCAGGGCTCCATTTTTGGTAAAATGGCCAATATTACTGTTCTTATACTTTGGGACCTCTATGAAGTAAATTAAATTCCTTTCCCACCAACATTGTGGGAAAGTCTCTTTAAACCAAGGATCAATGTATAGATGCCAAGGAGGGCCTACATTCTGAATTCATCTCTTGCAGGTTTAAATCCAGTTGTGGAACCGCACCAGAGGGCCCGGGGTACTTCTATTTAGTAATCAAACAATCTGCTAAGTAACTGTTGGGCAGGGAAGTGTGGACAGAGAAATGATTTGCATTCTCACAGGTTGAGGGACACTGAGTTTTTTTGCTTTGTTTTGTTTTGTTTTGTTTTGTTTTGTTTTGTTTTGTTTTGAGACAGGGTCTCGCTTTGTAGTTCAGGCTGGCCCTGAGTTCACTGTGTAGCCCAGGCAAGCCTCGAACTCAGCAGTCCTCCTGCCTCTGCCTCCCGAGTGCAGGGATTACAGGTGTGAGCCACCACGCCTGACACACACTGAGGTTTTTTTCATCATGCTCAGAGTAGTGTGTGGATTACAACAGGATTTGGTGATTTCAAGATTTTTTTTCCCATTCCATACACTCAGACCACTGTCACTCATAAGTAAGAGAAACTGAGGAAGGTGAATCTGTATGGAGAAGGTTTTTGGACCAATGTATATTATTTACAAAGAATTTCCTGTTTTTGAAGATAATAAGAGACTACATTACTAGGTGAAGTAATATATACAATATCAAGTATTTACAAATTTTTCAGAACATAATTCATATGCGAAGTTTAATACCGTGATCACTTCTATCAACTCCTCAATATTTCTGGAGTGTGCCTTTTATCACTTTGTGTGCTAGTATGTACAGAATAGTTTTAAGGTTAGACAAAGGAAAATGTAATTACAGAGATAAATCTTCCCCCCAAAGTATTCAACACACTTTCTACAAACACACATGCTTTGCTTTTCCAAAAAGCCATTGCATCAATTAAAACCATTATTCTTAAACTCATTTAGCTATTACTTTAGCAGTGAAAACAGGACCTATTTATTTCACAGTGTTAAATTAGTTTTGCTTCTGGAATAGTCAGGGGAGATATTTTACTGATCCAAAATATAAATTGTGCTTTACGTTGTGATTTGTGGATCCACGTCAAAGTTGCTTTCCAATCATACCGTCACCAGCGTTCCTTCTAACACTGCTACAACACGTTCCTTTCCTATTGGTCAGTGAGGACACCGCTGGCACGGGGCCAATTGTATACTAAGCAGCTCTGTGCTGAGCACAGCTAAAGTCTCAGCATCCCTGACTTCAAATCACTAACTGCAACTGGAACCAATGACTTCAAATAACAACCAAAAGGTTGGTTCCACCCACTTCCAAAATTCTCAAGGAATTTTACACTCCAGAGTCCTCCAGGAGAACAGAGAAGAAACCTGATTCCTGTCTAGGTTCTCGTACAATCTTTACTTCCTTTGGTTCAGGGTAAAAACCACTTACTCTCTGCCTCTGTCTTTCTATCCCTGCTTCTTTCATGTGCTCTAGGTTCGCAACGTCATAAGGGATAGGACTTCCTTCTCTGTGTTAAAGCTGAATCATATTCCTCCATACGCTTGTGTAATTTTTTAACCCACTCACTTCGATTGATTCCATCATATACTGTGACTAATTCTATAATGGCCATGGATTGAAGATATCTTCTAGACATATTGATTTCATTTTCCTTGGAGATATACTCAGAAAGGAGATTGTCATAGGGAATAGTTTCACTTTTAGCATTTGTAGAGAAATTCTGGTGCTTTTCAAAGAGGATATTCCAATTTACATTCGAATACATAGTATACGGTGGTTCCCTTTCTTCCACAGCAGCAAAGTCTTGTTCTTGGGAGATTCTTCTATTGCTTTATAAATCTATGGTCTGTCCAAGTCGTTGGGGAGGTGACTGGGTCACGGGGCCGCGAGAGTTCACAGCTAAGTGCGTTACAAGAGGTGGGCTGTGTTTGAAGGTGGTGTTCCACGGCTGGCTGATCAGCCTTTGGAGGACATGCCTCCCTCCCCGGCTCCTGCTTTCTCTCTGCTTCAGGCCTGCGTGAGGCCAGCCCCTTCCTGCTGTCACGTTCGTCCTCCATGATTCTGCAGTCTTGCAGTTAGCATCACATGGACTGAGCCGCCTTAAAATATGAGCCAAATTAAATCACTTCTTTCGAATTTGTGAGTAGTACATATTATGTCCAGCAGTGGGAAAGCTTTGGAGACAAGCTGTTACCAGTAATGGCAAATTGCTCTTCCTACCCTTTTTAATATGCTTTTTTCCCCCTATTTTTTGGTTGTTATTTCTAGTCTTTGCTTTTTTGTTTGTTTGTTTGTTTTGAGACAGGGTCTTGCTTTGTAGTTCAGGCTGGCCCTCAGCTCACTATGTAGCCCAGGCAAGCTTCGAACTCAGCAATCCTCCTGCCTCTGCCTCCCAAGTGCTGTGATGACAGGCGTGAGCCACCACTCCTGGCAGTCTTTGCTTTTTGGATATGGGATATCACTAGATTGTACAGGCTGGCCTCTAACTCTCTATGTAGCCCAGAATGGCCTGGAACTCACAAAGATCCTTCTGCCTCAGCCTCTGAAATCTTGAGATTATAGGCATGTACCTCTTATTTCTGTGCTCTGTTTTGATCCTCTAATCTCTCACTAGATTCTTTAACTATTGTGAAAGTGTTTTCATGAATTGAAAGTTGTTTACATTGTCATATTGCAGAGACAAGCACTGAAACATTCTTAGTCTAGTTCTTGTTGTCATACATTAATAATTATAGATCTGTGATGTTTCTGCTGAAAATTGGTAAAAATTGAGCAATGTCTCTATCTCCATGCTTACTGAACTTTCACATAAACTCTCAAATTACTGAACATAAAAAAGATCTATTTTCATATTGATTAAAAAGTCAATTTAAATATTAGTGCATAGGGCCGGAGGGTTAGCTCAGTGGTTCCGGCGCCAGCCTTGCAAGCGCAAGGTCCTGAGTTCGATCCCCAGTAACCACATACAATACTGGGCGTGGAGACTCATGCCCACCAGCAATCAATACCGTATATCACAGTGCTGGGCGTGGTGGCTCACGCCTGTAATCCTAGCACTCGGGAGGCAGAGTCAGGAGGACTGCTGAGTTCAAGGCTTGCCTGGGCTACATAGTAAGCTCAGAGCCAGCCTGAACTACATAGCGAGACCCTGTCTCAAAAAAAAAAAAAAATTAGTGCATAATACAAAAATTATACCAATATCTTTTACTTCTTATCCATAAAAACTATCTAAATTTTATGCCTATTTATGTTCAATTAAAGTAGTTACACATGTCAAAGACATAATAGAATAAATTCCAGAAAAATGTGGTAAATAATTTTATTTTTATATGACTGAGTTTTAAATCATCCAGGGTTAACCTGGGCTGAAATCAGCTAATGAATTGACTAATAAGATTTCTCTCTCTCTCCCTCCCTCCCTCAGCAAATTTGTATAAGTATTTTCAATTTGAAATTGTTGTCATGCATGAAGAGACTATTTTTGGTTTGTTTGTATGTCCAGTCCTGGAGCTCAGCTGTTAGCTCTATGTTGTAACCCAATGGAGACACGCAGACACGCACAGAACAACAAGGAGTATTACGTAGCCATGAAAAATAAAGTCCTTTTATTTAGTTAGACTTTTGCACCATGGATGAAACTGAAGGCCATCATGTTAAGTGCAATAAGTCAACAGAGAAAACCAAACAGTGCATACGGTGCTAATATTTCTATGTGGAAGCTAAAAATATTTAACACGTATAGGAATGAGATTACTTAGAAGAAATAATTCTCACGTTCTAAACCCCAGCTGGCTAACTGTAGTTGATAACAGTTAACTGTGCATATCAAAAGAGTGAGGTTAAGAGATTTTTAATATTCTTAAAACAAAGAAATGATGAACCATCAAGGTGAAGGCTATGACAATGACCTTTACATATGATTTACATGCACTGGCATATCACAGTGCACCCTGTAAATATGTGGAATAAGTATGTGTTATTTAAATTTATTACACATTAGATATTTGCATGGGAGTGGGTATACTACCAGTAGGTATAAAATATGGCTGTGCTGGCAAAGTCTTTATCATTTTGTGTTTGACCTTCTTCTGGTATTATAACCTCCATGCCATGAAACTGTCTTGTTACCCTGACAATAATAATACAAATATCATGGATATGTTTGAAAGAGGTTATATAAGAGGTTAAGCACATCAAAATTAATAGAATTGAGATTTTAAAAATCATACACCATTTTGTGCTTTAGAATTCACAGGTGCAAGTTGAGGGTAACAAGTAGCTGGGGGCTTCTATCAAAATTTAACTATGCTACTACCCACAGTACTGGCAAACAGAATGGGAATGGATAAAAATGAGGATTAACTTGTATCGTATACTGGTACAAATTCTCAATATTGAGTGTGATCATGATATGTATATAAAATATACCAAAAAAGGATTCAATTAAAAACAATCAGCTTTAAGTAAGGTAGGACACCCACATGAAAATCTGTATACTGCCACCTAGAGATACTTTTGATGTAAAAGAAGAAAGTTTTGCCGGGCGTGATGGCTCACGCCTGTAATCCCAGCACTCGGGAGGCAGAGACAGGAGGATTGCTGAGTTCCAGACTTGCCTGGGCTACATAGTGAGCTGAGAGCCAGCCTGAACTACAAAGCGAGACCCTGTCTCAAAAAAAAAAAAAGAAGAAGAAAGTTTTAATTGAGTTTAGAATTATACTTTTTTTTTTTTTTTTTGAGACAGGGTCTCGCTTTGTAGTGCAGGCTGGCTCTCAGCTCACTATGTAGCCCAGGCAAGCCTCAAACTCAGCAATTCTCCTGCCTCTGCCTTCTGAGTGCTGGCATTACAGGCCTGAGCCAACATGCTCGGTGACCTATACATTCTAATATTGTACATTGCTCAGTTTATTTCATTGAAAAATTACTTTTTACATAAAACATTTTCCTTATTAACTTCTTTATTAATCAGCAAATGAGAAAATTTTTTTAATTAGGCATTATTTGTAGTTGTCTACTATACTCCTATGTTCTGTTAACAGCTTTCAAAATGTTATGTATCATTTCTTGTGCTTCTTTTTGAGACAGGGTCTCACTGTGTAGTTTGGGTTGGCTTTGACTCACTGTGTAGCCCAGATAGGCCTTGAACTCATGACAGTCCTCCTTCTTCTGCTTCCCATATTCTGGGATTATAGGCATGTGCCACCGCCCCTGACTCCTGATTTTTAGGTTATAAATTTTGAAAATTTGGGAGTCCTGTCCACCTTGTTATTATTAAATTTTAACTTTTCTTAGCACAAAAAATAGATAATGGCAACCACTTTTATTAAACAATAGAAAAAAAGAATAACAAAATTTTGACTCCTGATTTTTGTTTGTTGTGGATTTGTTAGAATGATACTTTGTTATAGATTATTTTTGACAGGAGTATGGCTTTTTAACTAGACATATATCATATACATGTATATTTTTAATGATAAATTTAGAGAAAGTAACCCGTAAGGATCATTAGGTCACAGTTACATTAGAGCTCAGTTGAATATCTACCAGAAATATAGTTTGCTTGGGTGAATTCTAATTTAAGTATTAATAGTGTTAATTATACTTAAATTTACAATAGTATCAGTAAAAGTCCAGGATGTAGCACAGTAAATGATAAGGAAGGCAGCCATGGGAAGCAGAACAACAGGCAGTGGTAGAACTTGAGCATCTTTAACTAGTTGTAAAACTCATGTGTGTGCACACATGTGTGCATGTGTGTGTGTGTTCATATGTGTGTATGTGTATGTGTGTTTAGATACCATCACTGTGCAGCATCAAAAGCAAAACTGATTACTGGAAGAATTAGCTTGCAAATACTTTCAAAATTCCTGTAGACAAGGCTTTCAGATGCTGGCACCAGAGAATTTCAGAACTTTAGGGATAAGGTTTTTTTTCTTTTAAAAATATTTCAGTTACTGATTACTTGAAGCTTTTAAAAAGGGTAAATTAGCTCACTTATAACATCAGCTTCAAAGAAATAAAAGCACAAAGGTTATTTATTGGAATGAGTTATCCATAAAGTCCCTTTTTAGAAGAGAATTTATTTTGTTACCAAAATGACTTTACAACAAAGATTACAGTCCATTAAAAGTTTATAAGTATGATCATAATACCATAAAAAGCATATAACTAAAAAATAAGATAATTATTTCAGAGTGGAAAAGTCATATTGCAATCATATTGTCAAGTCATAGTCTTTATGCCTTTCAAAAATAATGTGCTGTTTTCCCTTCCTGCCTGAGAAAAATCTCTCAAATCCTAGATAAAAGTATGAGTTCTGTTACAGATTTATAACCTACAGAAAATCATTTAATTATACTGATAAAGAGACACTAAAAATATAAACATGAATTAGACATGTAAAATAGCTGAGCACCAGTACTGAGGACATACAAACAAAGCAAAACTAGTCTCTGCAGGCATGATAATAATTTCAAAAGTGAAAATATGTATACAAATTGGCTGGTAGAAAGAGACAGAATCCTTATTAGTCAGTTTCACCACAGATTAACCACGGGTAATCTAAAATTCAAGCATACAAAAATAAATTATTTATCACATCTTTCTGGAATGTATTCTATTATGGCTTTGACGTTTGCAACTACTTTATACTTCACCGTTAATAAGCGGACACCCAGTTTTCCCAGTAACTTGTTAAAGATACTGTCGGTTCTACAGTGTTTGGTGTCACGGCTTTTACGGAATATCAGTTAGCTATAAATGCATGAATATATGTCAGGCAGTACATACAGGGAACTGTGGAGTTGCTGGAAAGTCATGGATTTATTTCTATGTTCATCTATGTTCCATTGGTCTATGCATTAGTGTTTTTTTTATGTTAGCATCATGTTGTTTTGGTTGTTATAGGTCTGTAGTATGTTTTGAAGTTGGCTACTGTGATGTCCCTAGCATTTTCATATTCATTCAAGATTTCTTTGCTACTTAGAGTCATTTGAGAGTTCAAAATTTAGGTATTTCTTTTTTTTTACTCCTCTGAAAAATGTAAATGGAATTTTGATATGGATTGCATTGAGACTGTAGATTTGTTTGGGTAAGATGGGCATTTTAAGAATATTCATTTTTTTCCAAGTCATGAGCATTGGATGTCTTTTCCTTCTTTAGCTGTTGTTGTTGTTGTTGCTGCTGCTGCTGCTGCTGCTGCTGCTGCTGCTGCTGCTGCTGCTGCTGCTGCTGTTGCTGCCGCCGCCGCTGCTGCTACTGCTATTGTTGCTTTGTAGTGACGCCTCACAATGTAGTTCACGTTGCCCTTAAACTCGCTGTGTAGCCCAGGTTGGTCTTCAAACCAACTCACAGTGATCCTGTTCCTCAGCCTCCCAAATGCTGGGATTACAGGTGGGCACTACAACACCTGGCTTTTTCTTTGGTGCTTTCTTCAGTTATTCTCATTCATGTTTTGTAGAGTAAAACCTCTTAATTTATTGTTCAGTTCTTTCTATTGCTTGGCTGTATTTATTTCTAGATATTTTACTTCTGTTATCTATTCTGTAAATGGGATTGTTTCCTTCATATTCTTTCTTTTTCTGGAGTTAATTTGCAGTTTGTTTTTGGTGTACAGAAATGCTACGAATTTTGAATGTAATGTGTACATTCAAAAATATGTATATACCAGTTAGCTGTGCCATGAGGTCCCTGAGTGGACAGGGCCTCTGTTTAGCAGATTATCAGGCTGGACATAGGTGGATAAGAGTCCTACAGGCTACTTGTGTGTTGGGATCATGGGGATGCTGCCAATCCGTGGACAACTGGTCAGACAGGTGGTGTGTCTGCATGTTAGCTGGCTCTCTACCCACTCATTTTTTAAAGATCAATGTATCTGCTGTTCTGAAGGTTTCTTTGTGCTGTCCACCATAGTGGCTACACTTATCTTGCCTTTAGGAGTTGAGCATTACCATTTGGATGCTAGTACCCTAACCGAGGTTATTCCCGTTGCACTTAAACTCTCCACTTCAGGATTATGGTTGCCACTATAAGGTCTGGCCTGCAAAAAGAATTCTTTAAGATAATAGATCTCATGAAGAGTAACTCTGTTGAATATCTCACCAATCGTAAGTTTATAAAATGCCAAATCCAGTTTAGCGGTCCAAATGCCCTAACCTTGTATATCTTTTTTTTTTTCTTTTTTTTTTTTGAGACAGTGTCTCACTTTGTAGTTGGGCTGGCCCTGAGCTCACTATGTAGCCCAGGCAAGCCTGGAACTTAGCAATCCTCCTGCCTCTGCCTCCTGACTGCTGGGATTACAGGTGTGAACCACCACGCCCGGCACTGTGGTATGTGGTAGTGATTGCTGGTGGGCGTGAGTCTCCACACCCAGCATCGTATGTGGTTACCAGGGATCGAACTCAGGACCTTGCGCTTGTGAGGCAGGCACCAGAACCACTAAGCTAAACCTCCAGCCCCTTTTCAGCATCTTAAACCAAGGTAGATCAGACATCTGGTCTCCAGGACTCACATCACTGCCCTGCTCCTAGATTCTCAGGGTGTAGCCTTGGACTCTTAAGAGTCCAAGAGGTCAAAACTGTTTGGCTCATGTAGACCTGTGGTGTTGGCTAGTTAATCAGTTTATAAAACTGAAACAGGCCTAATGAATTCTTCTTTGATATGTATAAGCAGAATACTTTTAGGCTGAGTAAGTAATTAGAATTTTTCAGTAGCCCTGGATGTTAGATCTGAGTTAACATTGATAATAAGAGACCCAAAACAAAACTGTGGCCCTTCCTTTAGGGGATGGTTTTATGGAGGTCATGTGATCAATGTAGTTTTAGCTCAATTTCAACTCATAATGGATCTCCTAAACCCCAATGTCATCTTATGCTTGCATCTTGTATCACTCTGGAGAATCTAGTGGAATATGTAGTGGCATAGAAAAAATTACAAAATGCAAGTAATTGCATAATCCACTGTAATCCATGTGATTTTTAAAGAGGAGTTTTCTCCCTTTTATTTTTTAATAACAACTTGAGAGTCATTGGTAGATTTAGCTCAGTGGTTCTGTTGCCTGCCTCACAAGCGCAAGGTCCTGAGTTTGATCCCAGTAACCACATACAATGCTGGGCGTGGAGACTCACGCCCACCAGCAATCACTACCACATACCACAGTGCTGGGCGTGGTGGCTCACGCCTGTCATCCCAGCACTCAGGAGGCAGAGGCAGGAGGATTGCTGAGTTGGAGGCTTGCCTGGGCTACATAATGAGCTCAGGGCCAGCCTGAACTACAAAGTGAGAACCTGTCTCAAAAAAAAAAAAAAAAAAAAAAAAAAAAAAAAAAAAAGAATTTTAGTGTTAGAAATTTTAGCACAGAGAAACCATTAGGAGGACTTTTTCAGATGTTGAAAAGATTGATGAAAATTGTTTGTTCTGGATGGAATTTTTCTGTACATTGGTTATTGTGTTTTGAGAAAGCAAACGAGAGAACTCATATTTTGAAAGCTTGGAAAGGATCATTCAATTTGAATTGAGATTCCTTTATACAGTGCTAAGATCCCTCATTCACGATTTCTCACGACCTCAAATCTCCTGTCACTGTGATCTTGATCCTTGACAAATCTCCTGTTAATGATGAGGAAAATTGTATTATTTCATGTCAAAATGTAGCAATTGCCAAAGTCTTCTGCTCTCTTACTGTGCTCTAATTTTATAACTACTTCAGCCAAGGTAAGTTTTGCCTCTTTATTTGAAGGACAATGAGTTTGTGTCAGTTGTGAGACCCCTGCAGTGGCACATCACACTGAACCTTAAAGAGTGGAAACCGAAAATGACTTTTGTACAATGTTGAACCATTATATTTGCTGTAACCTATTTTCTACCTTGACCTAAGAGTTACTGAGTATAGACTTTCTGTTCATCCTTAAATAGCTGAAATTTCATTGAACATTTTAAAATTATGATAGTCTAAAAAATATGCCAAATATCAAGACATGCAAATGTGTTATCAGGGGAAGTTTATTTGAGTAATGGAGGAAACTTGTTGAAGTTTATTTCACTCATAAGTAGACAAATAAAATAACAATAACTGTAATGAAATAAAATGTTTTTTGGAATAGTAGCAAGGAACATCAAAATTATTCAAACAAATGCTTTATCTTACCATTAATTAACTTTTGAACCATATTTTCTTGGATTTTATACTATCTTCTCTTCAGAGTTCTTCAAAAACTTTCATTACATTTAATTAGTTCCAATACCTGAAAAAGTTCAATAAATTTTGTGAAAATCATATTTTAAAACCAGTAAGTGGTATGAATTCTAATTAGAAACAGTAAAAGTGTTTAATATTTTATTAGTGACTTCTTTGTATTCCATCATAGAATTGCATTCATCTTTCATTTGTTTGGTTTCATGACATATACACTGCCTCTCTACTTTTATAGTGAGTTTTAATGTTATATGAATACTAATAATTTCACTTTACTATCTACTTCCAGGTCTTTAAATTAGTTCAGAAGTCTAACACTCAGTCTTTTAGGGACTCTAAACTAACCAAACAGAAGCACATATTATTTTGTTATGTGTCTGTTACATTTACACAGAACTGTACTTTTTACTTAAAAGGGGATACCACTTAGGTTTAAAAGCAACTAAATATTTTATCTTCAAAATACTCTAAAGCAAGATCCCACAATCTGGATATTTATTTTTTAAATACATATTTTCAAAACTCCCCTGAAAAAAGTGTTGAACTTCTCAGACAGTACTCGATTTTAATTTATGTTGTAATTTTGTTTTGTACAACACAGTGTAGAATCTATGGAAAAAAGATTTGAGGGTTTTCCCCCTAAGAATCTGCTATTGTGTGATTTGTCCTTATAAACCTTTTCTCTATGCACATTTCCTTAGCCCCACTTCTTGTACTGAGATCTGATATAGGAATCCACCTTTTCTGTTAAAAACTGTCCACTTCCAGCCTTCAAGTTGCTATGTGAAGCCACATGTTGGTCAGAACCATTCTTACAAGGCTTAAACTCTCACTGAATACAGAGATCTTACCTCAGTATTGAGTCTCTCACCCTGCTGTACAATGAGTGTCAGCTAAAATAAATTTACAATATATTAAAGTCAGTTCTGGATTTTCTATGTTTTTTTTGTATCATTTTCAGGTTATTAGTTCCCTATTTCATGTTTATACTCAGTCTCAAACACTGGAAAAGAAAGAAAATGTTAAAAGTAGCACAGTGTGAATTGTTTAACTATGCTAAAAGGGTGGGTTTTCTTGTGATACGTCTTATTTAAAATTAAATAACTATAAGATAGTGCTAAAATGGTAAAATTGTACTTCTTAGTGGGTTTACATTTAATATGACATTTATGAACCGGGCCAGGTAAACGTCTGCCTGGTTTTGTGTATACAATGTACTCAACTATGTTCTGCTACTGTTTTTATGATCACAGGGGTCTGACATAGGAAATGCTCTCCTTAGACAGCTGGTCAAGCAAAACCTTCCAGTCAGATTCACGGAGTCAGCGAACAGTGTCCAGATGCACATTCGCCCGTGGAACAGCCCAGTAGGATGTTTCTTTTTCACAATAACATAATATACATTTTATGAAGAACCAGTTGGATCTCAAAATCTCCACATGAAAGACAATGAGTTGGGAACCTCTCACACCCTGGTTGGATCAGAGCACACTGCATCCATATACTGAAATACTAAACTATAGCTCATAAATATGTACAATTATTACATTCACCACACATTTTTAATGTTTGAGGAGATGCAAATGGTAATTACAGTGTTATCTTTACATAGTGTACATGCATCAAATTATCACATAGCATTCCATAAATATGTACAATTAAAGTAATGAGCATTTTAAGGAAAGACTTCAAGAGCAACCATTAAAACAGATCGCTGTCTTTCTTTTCCTGATAACTGCCATCGTCGAGACCAAAAAACACTCACATAGTCTTAAAGTGGCTACAGTCTGAGCATCTGAGGTTTGAAAACATTTGAGATACTTGGTTTTGTCTGTTTTTATCTCCAAAATGGTTCTGTTGCCAGTTAATCATTGCTTTGGACCTGTCGGAATTTCCAGGACAGATTTGTATTATAATGTTAGGTTTTTCCCAGCCAGTCTTGTTTCACCCTCCGTTTGTCTTTCACAGCACAGCCCCACGGGACATCTCTTGCATTCGTAATCCTGCGTCTACATTCTACCACCACACCAGCATGGCCCTACCATCACATCGCCGGAAGAGGGGCAGGGAAGTGTAGGGAAGCACAGCTTTGCCTCAGTTGCTGCAAATCCTGCTGGTAGTCAGTGACTTGGGAGTGCATGTCATTGGAAGCAAATGCTTTGGCCATGACAGTGACCTAGAAGTTTGGAAAACAGAAGCAGAATTAGCACACTGTCACAGGAGAACTTTCTTTGTTATTAAGTAGTTTTGGTGTTTAATGGATGTGAAATGAAAAGCTGCATTTTCGTAAAGGAGAACTAAATGTAAAGGACTTGGTGCCTGTTTGGAGAGTCACAAAGTAGCCATTATTTCTCTATTTTTTAAGTTTAAAATAATTTATTTTAATGATATACAAAACAAAAA
>PVIC010035187.1:0-19182 GCA_004025085.1 Thryonomys swinderianus | reverse complement strand
CTTCTCAGAAGAGGCATTTACCTGTTTGAGCATCTCTGTGAGCTTGGTTGGGTGGAATTCCACCAAGAGACATGGTGAGCACGTCCAGGCCACCGAAATCCTGTGTAGGGTGGGTGATGTCCCTGTTATACATCCTGTCCACGGACAACACCGTGGCACTGCCGTTCTTCCCTATCAGGAAGGTGTGCCAGTGGCCGTCTGCGACGTACACTTCAGGGATGAGCCTCTCCACTTTCCCGGCAATTCCTGCATCAGATGTAAAATGTACTTTGCCATTTTTCACCTGTGAGACATATTAAAAATAATGTCCAATCAGAGGGTGATAAGTTTAAATAAGAATATTTTATGATATTAAACCATAAATATTAATCAATCAAAAGCATTTGGAGTAGCTGAAGAGTCTGGTGATATAACAGCACTCTTACATATCGCCCATATAATCTTAGGTGATGTGTAATTTCATGCTTACTAGTTTTGATAGTTTGCCTGGCCTGCTTTTATTTATGCTTAGTTACTTTATATGTATAGAATTATGTACAGAACTTAGTTAAGATAATGACAGAACAAATAGTTATTATAAGGAAATACACCTCTTTGTAATTTTTTTCAAGGCACTGACAAATATGTTATATTGATCAGTTTAGTAAAAGGCCCAGTGATTTTTATAAAAAAAGTGTTACAACCACTTCAAAATGAAAAATGAACGCTCACCTCTAAAAGAAGTGCGGTTATAAAAAACAAAAGACAAAAATAAATGTTTTTCCACTCAACTAGTACACACTAAAAGTTTAAAACCAAATGATGTCTATTATTTTTTATATCATTTTCACATGGAAAATGAGGTTGAAGACAGAGGGAATTCTTCACGATGAGGTGTCCAGCCCCGGCTCTGCGTGGGCTGTCTTTTCCATTTATCTAAGGGATATTCGGTTTCTTTCACTTCACCCAGAAGAACATTGGGTAACAAGATGCTCCTGCTCCAGTTTCCAGCCACCAAGTTTCCAGTACTGGGAGTAGACTACTTTAGAGATGAAATATTTATGAGGCAAGATGTATATTTGGATCAGGGAGCATAATCCCAGAGTGACTGCCAGATAAAGCTAGTGTTTCGGTCAGTGGAAGAGGCGGTCCTGTGCCTCGAATGATGGGAGTGAAAAGATGGATCAGTTTATGTTGTCCGTCAGATCAAATGTTATTTCTACAAGCAACAAACACATCTGGTGGAACGAAAGATCAGTTCCTCTGTACTCTGTGGAAAAATATGCCTAACATATTTACATACGTTAGTCATGTAGTAATATTTTATTAAAGCAGTTTTTCCAGATCACAGTGTATTTCAAAGTCAGGGGAAAAAGTGAAAAATTCTAGTTAAATGACAATAACATTTGATCAGATGGGTGACAACTGATGACATAAAATAAAAATAGCAATGCCTTTTTCATTATAGTCGGAGCCCTTTTGAAAGCACAGCAAGGCGCCCTCACTCAGCTCTGGGTGTCTCTCTTGATTACACCACGTCATCTTTTGATTCAGTTAGTTTCTGATGAGAGAGCTCTTGGTATATGCCACAGAATCAGAGAGAGATGCGTGAGAATAGAAGTTCCCATTATGATATTCTGAAAGTTTTACTTTTTCCTCATCCCCCTCCACCCAACACTTATATCTTTCATGACTTCCAAAACACTGTGGTATGGGGGTGGGAAGAATTTATTCACATAGTGTTTTCTTTTCAATCTTATTTTGTAGATTTTTTTTTTGAGACAGGGTCTCGCTTTGTAGTTCAGGCTGGCTCTGAGCTCACTATGTAGCCCAGGCAAACCTCGAACTCAGCAATCCGCCTGTCTCTGCCTCCCAAGTGCTGGGATTACAGACGTGAGCCATCACGCCCGGCACTGTGGTATGTGGTATTGATTGTTAGTGGGTGTGAGTCTCCACGCCGAGCATTGTATGTGGTTACCAGGGATCGAACTCAGGACCTTGCGCTTGCCAGGCAGGCGCTGGAACCAGTGAGCTAAATCTCCAGCCCCCCTAGAATTTTTGAACTATAGAATTTTCAACTCTAGAGCTCTGAATCCCTATTCCAATTCTAGATCTCCACTCATACAAACTAAGCCAAGCAGCAGGACTAACTGGAGCTAGAACAAAGCCCGACATCCTACTGTCATTAAAGAATTCCACAGACAGAGCCGCACGACATGATGTGAGAGGAGGTTTGTGAAACACGTTAAAGATCGTGTCACAAAATCACCCGGAAGCATGATTTCCTTCTAGCTTTCTCTCTGAAAAATTCCCTTCTTATTTACCAAGCAGCACCTATGTAGAGAATATACTCTGCTCTCTCCCTCACTGTTATCTCCTGATGCCTTCTTACTTATAACCGGATGCAACCCCATTTATTGAGGGCTCCTTCTCCATTCCACCTCGGTGTATTTATGTGTGTGTGTTTTCGTGTGCCTGTGTGAGAGACAGATTCTGAACAGGGAAACATAAAAACAAAATTGAAGTTGTCAATAGGCAAACCTATCACCTGGGAAAAAAGAAGAAAAACCTAGAGGCCTGGGGAGCCGATAAGTTAACTGACGAGTAGCAAGTACATTACATTCCTGTCATCCAAATAATTTTCCTGCCAAGAACTACTTTCTTTGACCCGAATTCAACTTCCTGACTGTTATTCCCCACGTCTAGGCACTTTGCCTTCTCAGCCCCCTAATCTCTGAAAAGCCACTTTTCAGAAATTTCAAACCAGAATGTGCATTTTGATTTGCATTAGTCATCGTTATTAACAAGCAGGCACTTTGCCTTCAGGACAACTGCCTTTGTAAGTGTTTACTACTGAAGTAACGCAATCTTGAGAAGTCGCGGGCGGCAGTCCTGTTGGAAACAGTCGTTCATGGGGACAAAAATGGATCCTGACATTCAGTTTCTCCTTAAGGAGGAAAAAATTCTGTCTGACTTCTTCAACCACATTGTATCTTGACTGAATTCTTTGGCGTGAGGAGATAACACACAGAGACATTTCATATGTCATTTAAATGGCACGAGGACTTGGAAGCAGCTTAACAAATAATGCACAGACCTTGATGTCAAAGGCCCTCTAAACATTCAGAAATGTTCCTTGCAGATCAGGAAATTCTATTTCTTTTTTCACTTCTTACTTTCTTTGCTTTTAATGTATTTTCCAATGAATATGATAAATACAAAATTATAATATTATAATCTCTTTATTCTTATCCTACCAAATAACATTCATATGAGCACTTAAAATAATTCTTGGAGAAAAACATTTTCCACTGCAAAGACACACCATCTTCTCTATTTTCCTTTGTTTAAAAGTAAGAGGGAAGTGGTATAAATTTTTACATAGGAAAATATATTCCAAAAATTATTTCCATGCCGGCTCACCTGGCAACTCTGCTCTAAACCAAAACAAAAGTGGTTGAAGACCAACTCATTTGCATCTCTGTCATTCTGGCTAGTGCCCGGGGGACAGTTTAGAGAGATGGCACTGGAGTAGTGCCCAGTGTTGGTCAGGATGATAATGGCTTGTGGAGAAAAGGACAGAAATTATGGGAGAAGGAATTGAAACCAAGACACAGCAGTGAGTCTAATCCGATGAAGTCACCATTAGCTTTTATCTTACCTTCACCGTAGTGTAATTGCTGCTTTCCTGGATATGGATTAAAATGCCATTCTCACTTCTCGTCCTGAATTTGATTTCCAGGCTGTTCACACCGAAAGGCTCCAACATGGCACCTCGTATGCTCTGTCTTAGCAAATACTCCCGCTTCTCATTCTGACTCATGTGATAGTCCAGGCGCCCTCTGCCTTCCAATGACAGGGCCGTGTCAGGTGTGATAGCTGCGAGGAGATGAAGAAAAGGAAAACTAGGAGCGACCACTAGGAACAACTTCTAGCATTTCCTAAAGCCACAAAGTATTCTGCATAAAACATGACAAGGAAAATACTAAGATTCTGGAATTCATATCCCCTAATCTTACTCTGGCAAAAAATTATCCACTTTAGAATGAAGATATAAATTTATTTCAAATGCTTAAATCTATTTCAGAACCATGAAATACAAAACGTTTTGTGATGGTCATTAATCATTTGAGAAATATTCACAAAAATATTTGCCATGTGATATAAATCATGAATATTTGAAGACATACCACCTGTTGAAAATAAGGACTTCACAAGTTTGAATGAAATTAATTTCACTGGATTTATAGAATTCATAAGTCACTATATTTTCATAGTTAGAATGACTTCCAATAATCTGTTTTGGCAGCCTTAGTTTTTAATGTTTAAAATTTGGACAAAATATGTACACCCAAATATTTGTATTTGCAACTAAATATATTGTTCATAATCGTCTGAGCAACCAGTTATGTATGATCATAATTTATGATCACTTATCAAATGTTCATAGAACTCTAAAGTATAGTAAAGAACAACATAGGTAAGACAGGACCTGAAGGGAGAAAAAAATCTTAACATGGAATAATATACACTTAAATGTCACAGAATATGATTTTTAGTTTATGAACATGTCTTAGACATTTCTAAAGACTACTTACACCATACTCTTAATTGCTTGCTAATTGCTACTCATTACTTTAAATATCATGTAACAACATGCATTTCTTAGGTTTTTATGATATACAAAAATATCAAAACATACAGTATGCCAAAATAATAAAATATGGTCATACATCTTGCTATTAAGATCTTTTATGTTGTGTTTAATCCTAATTTTATCCTATGCTTTTATTTATTCTCATAGTACAATCTAATTGCTCCTTAAAAAGTAATCAGAAACATAATGTTAGATTAAGTCATAATCGCTCACATGAAAATAAAGCAATTGTTATAAGAGGTCCCATTAGCGGAAGCTTATGGAATATACAGCTTGAAATTAGCACCATTTTCTAATGATGGCCTGAATATCATTAAAGTCTTAATAACAATGAAAATGAGGCTAGAAGACATAACTAGTGAAAAGATTTAAAAGATAATACTCAAAACCAATTCCATTACAAAGTTCATTACAAAGTAACTATCTTTATCTTAAGACATTACATTCCCTTGCATGATGTTTTTAGCTTATTCCTCATTCTATGGTTTAACGTGTTTATGTTTCTATCAAATTCAAAAAATTAACCACACTCACACAAATCACACCACCCTAACGGTGGATGGTAGGAAACCATAGCCTGACTAAAGCTCCAATTGAGGCACATTTTTTTTTTCCTAGTATTTAGAATGAAGTCCTATTTTTAAAAAATCAGTGACACATTTAAGTATACATATTTACACTTCTGTGGTTATGATAACCTCCAGTGGAAGGTGAAGCAGTGTACATACATTTTTCACAGTACTTCCCGGTGAGTCCTGCTTTGCAGTGACATTGCTGCCACGACCAGAAGTCTGTACAGGTGCCCCCGTGCTGGCAGGGGTTGCGAGCACAAGCGCCCTCCAGTCTGGGACATCTGCAGTAAAGTCACAAACGAGACAAACAAAGGACGTGAAGCACAGGCAGGAGAGAAGAAAGTGTGCTAAAAACAGATATAAACTTTCATTAACTTGTTTTATTTCAGGGACTCAGATTTCTGAAGCTCAGGTGACAACTACATTCAGGGCAACTAATGAATCTAGAAGTTGGGTAAAATACAGCCAGCCTCATTTTCTTTCTTAAATTAATTTATATTCAAACAATACACTTGGTCAAACAAATCCTGTGTTTAATCAACACAGAGGCCATATAATTATTCCATTACACAGACTCATGCAACTGAGGTCTATCAAATGCCTACTCATGTGCCAACTACTGTTTTAAGTGTAGAGATAAAGCAATGAAAAATCTCTGCATTCGTGGAGTATCATGTTTTCCTGTGGGAGAAGCAGAAAATGAAGAAAAGCCTGAGTATATAGCATGTTAGAAAGAACAAAGTTCTGTGAGAAAATTAAAACAGAGTATACGAGGACTTTGAAAGTTGTCTCATCTCCAGATGAGACATGAAGGAAGGATTCAACACAATGGAGACGTTGAAGTTGGGGAGTAGAGTATGGTGAGGAGAGCCCGCTAGCAGGGGCAAGTCACGAGGCTCAGAGGCACCCGGGCAGACCTCCGCGCTCGAGGGACACCAAGGGCCCACCGTGCTTGGAGCAGAGTGAGCAAAACGAGCAAGTAGATACGGTCTGGAAATGGAGAGGGGCCGGATCAGGAAACCACGGTGAGGCAGGGGAAGGACTCCGGTTCTGCTCCCAGCAGATGGGAAGCGACTGCAACATTTCAAACAGAGAAAAGACGAGAACTGACTTGTGTTTCAAAAATGTCATTTTGGCTGCTGCTGGATGGAATGTGAAATATGACAGAAAGAGAAGAGTCAAAGATCAGCATAAGATTTTGGGGTCAGCAGTTTCTCACCTATAAGATGTTCACAATATATTTAAGAAAACAAAAGTTTAATACCTAAAAATATATTTGTGTGAACATGGACAAAGAAATATAAAAGAGCATGTGAAAGTATTCAAAATGGCTAGCGATTATAGCCCTGTATTTTTCTGTACTCTTCAAGCGTAAGTATAATGAATTCATATTACTTTGAAACATAACAGCAATATATCAAGAAATAAAGGCAAATGACCAAGTACATTAAAGTGCTAACATAAATCTAGGAAAGTAACATATCCCTTTGTGTTTGTAGTCTTATTTGTAGAGATCGCACACACACAAAAAAAAAAAATGTGAAAAAGGATTACTGTGAAAATATATTCATCGTAGTACTGTTAGTTTTTTGTTGTTGTTGGGCTATTTGTTTTTGAGACAAGGTCTTGCTTTGTAGTTCAGGCTGACCCTAAAAATCACTATGTAACCCAGACCAGTCTCAAGCTCAAGGGAATCCTCCTGCCTCTGCTTCGCGATTGCTGGGATTACAGGCGTGAGCCACCATGCCTGGCCAGTACTATTAGTATTTTAGTAAAATTAGAAAGAACTGCAGCATACAACAGTTACAATAAAAAGATAGCCAGCCATGAACATGACAATAACCAAACGATATTTATTTCTCAGTGGTTAGAGTCTAGGTTTCTAAAAATATTTTTTGTTGAGTGTTCCCTTTTTTGTAATGAAAAAGAATAATTTTTAAGATTAAATCTGTCATTTTCATCATTCCTAAGTCATTTCATGGAAACTAATTAATAAGAAAAAAGTTTTATAGTTAGCAGCTAATCTAGATATAACCTTTTATAGCTGTATCAAGACTTTCCTAATACATATGCCTATAAATAAAACATGTAATTTCAAAGTTACCTGTGTACATGATAATTAATATTTACTTATCACAAAGTGCTAAGTTCCTTTCTGTGTAATGATTTGCCTACTCAATTCATTTACTCTTCCTTCTAGCTCTGCAAGTAAGGTAAAATAAAGCATGTGAGTGTATATATTTTTCTTTGATCCCAGAAAATTAAAAAAATTCCAAATACATATCGTATTTCATCTACAAATGCAAATTTGAAATATAAAGGATTTGGCACTCTTAGGGATTTTGGTAAAATAAGTGTATCTTTTGATGATCGATGAGCATAGCATACATGGTGCTTGAATTTTCCTTTAAAACTGTGAGAAATAAAACGGGCGTACTGATCTAGGGTGCCCTGGGAAGCCAGGGCCTGGCTGGGTTCCAAAGGCCTGCCATTGACAGCGAGCTCCATCACACAGCCCACGAAGTCGTGGCTCTCCACGTGCCCTCTCCGCTGAAGGATCGGCGCCAGCGACCTGATACCCCCGACTGTGACTCTGTTCGGTTGAACGTCAAGCGTCCTAAAGGACAAATACAGAGAAGAATGCGAGTGCAGGGACCTTAGATTTTCAGAAAGATCGAATACCGGGCTAGAGAAGGGAGCTCCGGGCTAGAACGCTTGCCTGTCCTGCACAAAACTCTAGAGTCAATCCTCTGAACAAAGAAATTAAAAGGAATATTTCTTTTATTTATTATGGTGCTTGGCAAATTTTCAGTGAAAAATATCAGGTGGATACATGTCCTCTCAATGGATACATACAGGATAGTTTGGTTTACCTGGTATGAGAGATTCAAAACTTACTGTTAAAATTTATTTTCAGATGTTGCCCCAAAGCTTCCTGTGTTCACAGGTGGGACTTCTGGGGGATTGGACAGCAGGGGTGTGATGTTCACCAGCGGGCTAGCCCACTGCTAAGTTTATAGGTAAATGAGATGTTGAGAGGTGAGGCCTGGGAGGAGAAGGGGGTCGCTGGGCTTGTGGCGCAGAAGGACCTGGTTCCCTCCTTCCTCCTCTGATGTCTCTGGCTCCTGTCTGGCCGTCATGAGCTGTTTCCGCTCTGGGATGTCCCTCTGCCATGCCACACTGCCTTAGAGCTGGCTGACTGTGGGCTGAAACTTTATAAAATGTGAGCCAAAATCAACTTTTCCACCTTGAATTTGTGGGTATCACACAGCGTGTGAGAAACAAGAAGGCAAATACAAGATAAAAGTTACATCTTCAGTTGGCCAAATTTGATGTATAAAACAATTCTGAGCCAGCAGCAGGTACATATGTATTGCTACAGAAAATTCAAAGTGCAAAGTAGTAGAAACTCTAATATTTATGTGAAATTGTCTTGTGGTTTGTCTCCACACATAAGGTATGCCAGCATATTGATTAAGATAATGGATGCTGTGTTGGTGTACCTGTTATTACTTTCCTACTAAAATTGTTTGTGTGTTTGATACAATAAAGCTGTTTTGAGCTTCAAGCACTATCGAAAAACATGTTAATTTTCACACAAACTTTTAGAAAGTATAATTCACACTTCTTTAAGAATTCAGAACACACAACTAGTTAATAAATATTTCAAAAATATTGTGCATTGAACTTCATTTTTTTTAGTTGGAACAGCTCTATGATTTATGCCTTTTTAACACCATGTTTTGTATACCAATTAGTAACTATAGTACTTTTATAGGGTGAAAATACTTTTGGGAAACTAAATACAATCTTATGTAATATTATAATAATATAACTATGTTAAAATGTATGATTTTATGGTTAATGTCCAGATGTCACCCAGAAGCCTCTTCCGTGAAAGTGGGGTCTTTAGCAACACGATGAGATTAGAGGGTTGATGTCTGCTCTGAAGTGGGTCTGCTCAACACAGGGGCTGAGGCCCGGCACAGCCTGGAAGGGTCTGTCTCCCTTCCCGGCTCCTCCCTTCACTCTCTCTGCTTCCTGCCCTCCACGTCCCACCACCCTGTCTTCCTGCCTCACAGCCCAGGGGCAAGCCACGGAGAAAAACATTCACAAACTGCAAGCCAAAGAAAACCCATCCTCTTTATGCTGAAAGTGTCTGGCGTTTTGTCTCAGAGGTGAGAAAGGGGGCCAAATATATGGACTTTTAAAATGCCAGTTAATAATAAAGATCAAATTAATAATTCCCCTTACCAGTCATCCGAAACAGCTACGTTACTGACAGTGCAGTATCCTGGTTCTTGGTTCTCAGAACAGGAGTCCACAGTCAAGGAAGCCGCCTGTACAGAAAGAAAAGGGAACCTTCACTGTGGGCCCCACGTCCCCAGTGAGCCTTTCCAGCCAATGCTATGCTGGCCTCGTCTCGAGGAGGAGGTGATTTCAAATTGTGACAAGGTTTTGATTTAATGCATTTAATACATACCAAACCCTATCAAATTAGTGGGTACATCCTTTTTCAACATTTCTAAGTCTGCAACTGTGATTGTCTTTACATATAAGAGGTGGAAGAATACTGTGAAATATGTCTGACTCTCAAACTTTATAAATAAGAGAACAAAGATGTCACTAATCAACCATGGAATATCATATGGTAGTTTTGGAGTATCTTTTGGGTTGACAATTTTTTTTTTTTTTTTGAGACAGGGTCTCGCTTTGTAGTTCAAGCTGGCTCTGAGTAAACTATGTAGCCCAGGCAAGCCGCCGTGAACTCAGCATTCCTCCTGTTTCTGCCTCCCGAGTGCTGGGATGACAGGCGTGAGCCACCACGCCCCACACTGTGGTATGTGGTATTGATTGCTGGTGGGCGTAAGTCTCCACGCCCAGCATTGTATGTGGTTACTGGGGATTGAACTCAGGACCTTGTGCTTGTGAGGTAGGCACTGGAACCACTGAGCTAAATCTCCGGCCCCAAGGGGATGACAAATTTAACAAGCATGTTTATTCTAATATCCTGCCATTTTATAAAATGAAAAGATACGCAAGTTTTCATCTTAAGACTGTTTAGTCTGCCAATTATTAAGCCATATTTGTGAAACTGTTATGAAAGAACAGTGTAAATATTATTATAGCAATCTATGAAAATGTTAGTCTTTGCCTTGAATTCATTTTGAGAAAAAGTAAAATTCAAGAAAGTGTTCTCTTTGTGTTAAACATTATTATGTTTAAGTAAAATAGTACAATATACCTAGATATAATCAGAATGCATTTTAATATATTGCTGTGCAATACATACTTACTAATATTAAAATAAAAGTATAGTTAGTTTTGAATCTCAAGTAATGTCTATCTGATTGTTTAATAGAACCAATAAATATCTCATTAGATCAACAAAGAACAGCATTGATTTATAATTAAAAGGCCCAAGAATATGGAAGAGTTGGGGTTGTAGATTTAGCTCAGTGGTTCCAGAGCCTGCCTCGCAAGTGCAAGGTCCTTAGTTTGATCCCTGGGAACTACATACAATTCTGGGTGTGGTGACTTATTCCCACCAGCAATCAATACCGCAAACCATAGTGCCAGGTGTGGTGGCTCATGCCTGTAATCCCAGCACTCAGGAGGCAGAGGCAGGATGATTGCTGAGTTCGAGGCTTGCCTGGGCTACATAGTGAGCTCAGGGCCAGCCTGAACTACAAAGTGAGACCCTGTCTCAAAAAAAAAAAAAAAAAAGAATATGGAAGAGTATTCTTATTACAGTAGTCACTTAGCATGGATACAGTGGCTTCTGTGAAACAATGCCTAGGAGCAAAAGGAGAGTGAGACAGGAGGAAGGCAGGCTTAAAACCAAGGTCATGTATCTGTGTTATTCTGGAGTCTACAGTGCTCTTTTTGTGACTCTCTTTTGCTCCCCATACTTCCTCAAATAATACAACTTTACATAATATCAATGATGAAAGCAAAAGGATGATGTTCAGAGTGTGGTGTTCAGAAAGTGGTCTGGAAATCACAGGGAGAAGTATCATCGCCCATAGGCCCAAAACTAAGGAGGGCTAAGAATTTCTCCCAGGGCAGAAAATAAAAGGTTCTTTCTAAATGTATTGGGGTGCCGAGGAACAAGGCTAACACAACTTTTTTGTATTTATATGCGATAAATACAAATATTTTACAAGAATCCATTTAAAGGAATGTTTATCATTTGAGGTTGCTTTTAATAGGAACAGAGCAAATGCAGAAAGCATGTCACAGGGAGATTAAACAAATTGATTAGCAACCTACCTTGTTCTCATACAAGGAGGTTAGACATCAAGCCTTGTTTCCTACAATTGAGGACAATATCACTCTGGGTAGAAATGGTTCAATTCCTTAATATCTCATTTTTATTAATATTGCTTGTGATTTTTAGAGGTTTACCCACAAATATATGTTTAGATAAGAGTTCCATAAGCATTAAAAATCACACCTTA
This sequence comes from Thryonomys swinderianus, assembly GCA_004025085.1. Classification (NCBI taxonomy): domain Eukaryota; kingdom Metazoa; phylum Chordata; class Mammalia; order Rodentia; family Thryonomyidae; genus Thryonomys; species Thryonomys swinderianus. The sequence continues at coordinate 7,513 of PVIC010035187.1, read as the reverse complement.
GAAATAATGGAGTTGATTTACAGTTATTGTGCTACACATATAGAGCATTGCTAGTTAATTTGTATTTGTGTTTTTATTAATTTTGGGTTATCTCAAACCCAGACCCTGGCCCTTGTAAAACAAAAGTTTAACCACTAGTTATGCATTGAAACTCTTGCTAACATAAATTTATATATTTCTACCCATTACTTATTATATCTGTACAAACTTCTGTGTGACACATGAGTTCCTATTTTGCTGCCCTTTCTCAAATAAGTAATAAAAATTACTAACCTTTTTAAGAACAACTTGAATTTTCAGTTGTCAGTCCATGCATGGCCTGTTAACTTCTCTATCTCTCTATAGCTATAATTCTTTCCAGTTACCTCTAAAATTAAGTGAAATTCAATCGCAAAAGCACTGCAAGACTTTCATAAAACAATGTATGCTGTTTAATACATCTCTCTGAATAGGGACTATAACAGTATACACTGCAGAGATTTTTTTTTTTTTGAGACAGGGTCTCTCTCTGTAGTTCAGGCTGACCCTGAGCTCACTATGTAGCCCAGGCAAGCCTCGAACTCAGCAATCCTCCTGTCTCTGCCTCCCGAGTGCTGGGATGACAGGTGTGAGCCACCACGCCTGGCAACACTGCAGAGATTTTTAAGGCTTTTATAGATTAGGAGGCATCATGTAGATACCTATGAATGTCTCAATTGGAAAAATAAAGAATTATTTTATGTTGAAATATATTTTGCTGAATTTCTAAAAGCTTGGTGATACAACACAAAGGAAGGATTTCTGAAGGGATGACTGACTTACTGCCATAGTTACTCATCAACTTCATCTTCAGAGTTGAATGTTCATTCTTTTCTTGTTGAATTTTTTTCTACTGTATCACTGTAAACTGAGAAGGTTTTATTCTGTCTATGTAGGATTAAAAGCTGAAAGCTAAGGATTTTGCCAGCTTCCAACAAAAGTAATTTTCACCTGTAGAAAACTACAGATTTAAAATCCAGTAGGGAATTTATTTTCAATGTTTTCTTGAAGTAGGGAGACATTTGTATCTATGATTAAAATAACAATGACAGAATTTTTTTCACATTTGGTATTATATTTGAAGCTTGGTGATATAGCAACCTACTACAAATATCCCTTCTGTATTTTAGAGTACTTCCTCTTTCACTCTCTCCTGGTCCCCAAGTCCTTGTTTGATACAAGCAAGTTTTTACGATATTTAAAGAAAGCTTGGACGTCATCAGGTTAATTTATTTAACAACTCAGAAATCCAATTATTTTACCTGTGTCTGGACATTGGGTATGGTGATATCTGCTATAAATCATTGAGTTCACCTATCAGTTTTAGAAAGTTATTATGGCCACTGTAACTATCGGTCTGCATATATCAATTTTCATAGGTTTGCTCTAATTCTGTGACAGCTGATATTCTGGTTGCATCTATCATCAGAAATACTGGGACTGTCCAAATCCTTACTATTTCAGCAGGGCTTCCCGGAACACAGTAGTCTGGTATTATGCTGATTTTAAAATTCTCAAACAGAAATTGAAGCAGCAACTTACTACAAAAAGAAAACTTATTTTATCTGAGGTTTGTTTGCTAGAGCTCTGGCAGTGCTCACTCCCGTGAGATGCCCTCTGAGGCACGCTTTATAATGGAAATTTTATCCCGTTTGAGATTGAGTAAAATACTCATTTTTTTTTCAATTTGAAAAGGCTGTATACAAACAGTGCTGATAATCACTCAGGACGACAACACCTATGTGAAATTGGTAACTAAAGAAATGATAATACAAAATTTAAGTATATATTAGTGGAAAATTGTGAACATATAGTAAAGACTTTAAATACTGCTCTTGATTATGGTTTCATATATTCTAATAATATAAACTGTTTACAGAATTTAGTGGTGAATACATTCCTTTCATCCAGTGAATGTGCTATTCATTTGGTCTCAGAACAAAATAATTTACCGAATTTCTGTAGATTGTTATGGATACAGAAACAAAACTATAAGCTTTCAGACCTCCAGTTTCTCCATTAAAAATTAAGAGCACTGAGAGACTCCTGTTCAGGGCTCTTAATTTTTAATGAAGTAAAAGAAGAAAAAGAAATTTAAAAAAAGAGGAGGAAAAACAAAAACAACTAAGAGCACTTATTGGCCAGTTTTTCATTATAGGAGGCAATTTGATATTTTGGCCAATTTTATTTATTTTATAGGGAGAAATAAACATTAATCATCCACTTAAAATGCTAAGTACAGAAATTTTAAGACAGTTTTGTTAGTATTTAATTACTCAAAAATGCTTGATGCTTCTTGCAAATGGAGGGAAAACAGTAAACTAATACTTCTTTACATTATGTCAATTTTTTTCCAAAAGTAGCAAGGGAAATTATGACATTTCTCTTCATAAAGAAAAAATGTAATAAACATAATTCATAAAGAAATATCTTAATATGAGAGCCATACGATACATTTTATATAAATGGTGATTATGAAATCTGTGAATCTGCACTATTATATAGTTCTAAAAACCTTGGAGAATAACATATAAAAGCATCATTATATAGCTTCATACCATAGGTGACAGTATACTGTGGTACTGTCACAGTATAAATGATAAAGAACTGTACTGTCTGGAAATAAGTATTGTCTTTTGTCAGGTATTTATTTGTAGGAAAGATTTCTATCTGTGTTCTTATGCTGTTCCTTCAATTAGGCAAAAACACTTGGAGAAAACTAGCTACTTTAAGTGTATTCCTGACGTAGACTTAAAACTATAGAGGAAATAGCAATGGAATTTTTGTGGCTGTAGACTATTTTCTTTTCTTTTTTTCTTTTTTAGTGTATTTAAAAGAGCAACATAGCTGACATGAACAAAAGAAAAATACTTATAAACCCGCTGAAGTTCATAACAAGTCAAATAATGGACAAGTATAACTGAATTAAATTTGTACTCTAATTCGTGCATTACTTGAAGGACTAATTTGGTGGATACACAACAGAAACACGTTACTGTGAGATGAGGTGTCTTACCATTCCTGCTCTGCGGGCAATTACGGTATGAAACTGCCCATCGGACACTTTCTTCATGGTAGTCAGTTTGTATGTACCGCTGCCTAAATTGTAAGAGAATCTTAATCTCTCTTCGGCAATTTCCAGGGCCAGAAACTCAGCCCGTTCCCCAGTCTGGTTGTCATAGTTGTACAGCAGCAGAGCATGGCTTTTGATGGTTGCAAACTTAATGTAAATATAGTTGTTATTGGGATCCAAGCTGGGAAACTCCATGTATGATAACTCCTCAAACCCGTAACTGTTCAACTCACAGTGCTTCCCAAAGACACCTGGAGGTGGGAAAATCCAATCAAGTGAAGCATTATTAAATTATTTTCATAAAAACATTTCAAGTTATAATAGTGAATTATGATTTTCATATCTTTTATGACTCCCCAAAGGATACTGTCTAAGCAAAAAACTGGAATAGAATGAATCGATAGTCTTTAAAGTTGCTAACAGAGACGATAATACACTGATGTGGCTAAGATTTTCCCCCTGTGGAAATTTAAGAGTTATCTAAGTAGGCTCCATTTTCAAAAATTAGGGACAGTGAAATATAGCATGAATGAAGTCATTTTCTTTCTGGAAAATATTCAAAATTAGTCTATCAACCTTTGAAAGGCTCTCATATGGTATAATTTTCAACAGAGAAATTTCCTTCATAATATGAAACTATGAAAAACAATTTCAATTCAGTTGAAGATGGTAAATGTATTTATTCAGAATTAAAAACATTGAGTATTATAATCATGATATTTTTAAAGACCATAAGATTAGGGATAGAATCATTGCTTCCCAGGAAAAATATAAATGTCTAAATTTCTTTGTATCTCTTTCTTTTTTATATATACTTTGAGGAAGATTTATAGCAGGTTACATTAAAAGAACTTTTCTTTTTTTTTCTGAAATTCAACATTACTATTTGCTTGTGTTGGTTCTTTTTCCAATTTGAAAAATAAGTTTTATTGATGTTATAAGTCTATGCCAAAATTCTTTTCCCACAAATATTAGTAGACCGTGGCAAATGATTGGAAAATTAACCCATGCCAACACATCGTGATTCTTATTAACTTTTCAAAGGTTTTGTTCCTAAAGTTTGGCTTCCTCTGTCTTTTAAATGTACAGCATTTAGAATCAGGGAATTGTTGGGCTAAGAGGAACCAATTCCACTATTTTATAGAGTATCTGAAACTTGCCTAAGGTCAAAGAACCAGAGGAAATACAGACAAAATATTAAGCCAGATCTACTAATCTAATGTAGTTGTTTTGATTGTATCATGTTTCATATACAAACATTCTTGACAATAAAATAGTGTAGAGGCTGTTGTAGAACTGTTGTAATTTATGTTTTCTTGTTTTCTACAGCCAGTGATGATATTCAACACAAAAAAATGGGATATATATATATATATATGTATGTATGCATATATAGTTAATTTCTTTAAAATTATATATACTTTAAATAAAGTCAAACAAAAGTCAGAAAGAACTGTAAGATTGATTGATATATTATATGAAATAATACAGTATAAATTTATTATATATCCTAGATTTATTAAATTTATTGTAGGTTATATTTTATATATTTAATTGTATAAATTCTCATTTTATACAATAAATTATAATTATTTATATTCATTAGGTATTCTATTATATGTAGAGTATTTTTATATTCATAAAGGTTAATTGTAGTTAGAGAATGAATAGAGATAAATCATACAGCTTAAATAGAAAAATTATTGAGGAAAAATTTGCACATTTTTTCTTTAGGTTTCTACTGATTCTACTTTAATCTATAAAATTTTTAAAATTTCCAAATAATAGATGCAGAAAGTATATAGATATTGAAATGATGATTTACAAGTTGAAACTGTTTCAAATTGAAGTATTTACAGATTTTCTTTTCTTTTGAAGACACTGTTATTGGCCCTATAAAAAATAATTCATTATCTTTTATAAAAATAAAATTCAGTAAGATTTTAAAACTTGTCCTCCAAGTAGAATGACATGAATCCAATCTAAAGAATGTTGAAAAAATTTAAATTACCCTGATTAAGGATTATAGATATGAATCCTTTATGAGGATAAGATATATAATACTTAATAGTCATAAACCACACATATATGTACATAAAAATGTACTGTGTGCATATAAAGCATAACATACTACTATATGTGTATATACATGCAGAACATTCCCAATAGACCGGTTTTATTTTATTTTGCTGTTTTGTTTGTCTGTTCGTTTGTTTGAGACAGGGTCTTGCTTTGTAGTTCAGACTGGCCCGTAACTCACTAGGTAGCCTAGGCAAGCCTTGAACTCACAGCAATCCTCCTGCCTCTTCCTCCCAAGTGCTGGTATTACAGGCGTGAGCCAACACACTCAGCACTATGGTATATGGTACCAGGGACCCTGTGCTTGCCAAGCAGATGCTGGAACCATTGACCTAAATCCCCAGCCCAGCAATTTTAAAACATAGGAATATTTTGTATATATAAATACACTGTGTATTATATATTTGCCATGTACAAGGGATGATTGAAATACGTGGTGACTGTTTAATTTTTTTAAATGTGAAGATACACTGCCATTGACCCTCTTCAAAAAATTCCCCTTGCTTTGAACCCACTTGGTCTATGGTTCTTGCTTCTTCTGGAAGCAGTTCAGGAAGTCCTTCTCATGAGAGTCTTTACTAGATAGGAGAGAAAATAACATGAATGCCACTATGGAGCGCCATCCAACTGGGAGTCCCGTGAAAACTTTCTGGGGTATCCTCTTCCATTTTTTTCACTGGATCTGTCATCAAGTGCTACCAGGTTCATCCCAAAGTAAAAGTGACCCTGGACAGTAAACATCGAATACATTCAGGATATTGGGGCAGCCTCTACAGCTGCACAAATGATACCCACCCAAGAAGACCTGAAGAACTGGTAAGCCTGAAGAAAGAACCTCAAGAAAATGTTACAGCAAAGGGACAAGTATGTTCATGCCAGAGGGGACGACTTTAAGGAGACTTAAAAGTGACAGATCTGGGCCAGAGATTTAGCTCAGTGGTTCCAGCACCTGCCTCACAAACAAGTGCAAGGTCCTGGGTTCGATCCCCAGTAACCACATACAATGCTGGGCGTGGAGACTCACGCCCACCAACAATCAATACCACATACCACAGTGCCAGGCATGGTGGCTCACGCCTGTAATCCCAGCACTCGGGAGGCAGAGGCAGGGGGATTGCTGTGTTCGAGGCTTGCCTGGGATACATAGTGAGCTCAGAGCTAGCCTAAACTACAAAGCAGGACCCTGTCTCAAAAAAAAAAAAAAAAAAGTGACATCTTTCACCGCATACATGTCTACAACTTAAGCATCCACTGGATTTTAAATCATACTCCTGATAGTAATTACATATATAATAACCAAAAAGCTCTAAGAAGTTATAATTATACAGGCTAAACTGTCATCCTTAAAGCTGGTGAACTTTGTGTTTTTCCTGAAACCCAATCTAAAATAAAAATCTGAGAATCTAAAAAATGTGTAAATTCCAAACAGCAAATCTTTTACTGATGAAATCGTAAACAGTGCAAATTTTTTTCCAGCTTCAAAATTATGGTTAAAATGTTGTTTTATAGGATGCATGTGTTAACTACCTCTAGCTGTCTGTTTGAGGCATTCCATTTTCTATTTTCATTTGTATCTTTTACCCACACTGAATTTGAGAAGGAAAATGCTTTTTTAAAAAATTTTAATTCAATCATTGTATTCTCAAATTACGAGTTGGTGTTTCAAGATATTTTTTTTGTTTTCTTTTCTAAATGCTTATGTTGTTAGCTAAGAATGTCTAAACTTAAATGGTGTTTTTTTGGTTTTGCTAGAAGGCAGAAGGGGAGAAATGTGCTCCGCCAGCTACATGTCATCTGCAGACATTTAATTTAATTTATATTCCCCTTTGCCCAGGCATCTCCGGCCGGATGGGAAGGTCCCTTCTGACCCCAGTGCATCTCCTCTCCCTCGGCAGCAGAGGTCTTATCAGCCACACGGCAACACTGTGTCTGGTCAGTATTGATTATCTTAAAGCCTCAGCCTCTCTGTTGGAATGTAAAGGAATCTCCACAGATGTAAACACCTCTGTCCGCTCACTTGGAAAATCATTTTCCGCTTCCCACTACAATTCTTTTTCTTTCATTCTAAAGCACAACTCAAACCATGAATCCTAACTTGTGGTTTTCTGGGAAAACGAAGCAGCCTCATGTAGCACTGTCAGAGACCACTGGAAGAAAGAATGTTTTGGGAGATCTAAACTTGGGGTTAATTTTGTCCTTCATATACCTTTTACTAATTCATGAGTGTTGCTGGAGAGATGTTGAAAGAAATTTTATAAAAAAGGAGTGTGTCACACTGTACTGAAAATAATGTATGCTAGTCATACATCACTTTGGGATAATTTTTGGCTAAATTTCTTTCTT
>PVIC010035186.1:0-19183 GCA_004025085.1 Thryonomys swinderianus | reverse complement strand
CTAAAATTTTTAATGTCTTGGATCTATTTCTAGACTACTCTGCTTTCCTGATGAAATCATGATGCATATGTTAGTGACCTCTGGATTTTACTATTTTAATTATTGTACCTTTTAATGGCTTACTGTCTGGTAGAGCTATTTCCCTCTCATCATCCTTTTTGCCAAAATGCTTATGGCTATTTTTTCTTCCTGCAGAAAACATTATATTGATGGTTGAAAACAAAATAAAGTGCATGTAAGTTTCCTATTTTATTACAGAAAACACAACACCAACAGGAGGAGTGTTCAGTTTAGGATTTGCTCCTGAACTTTATATTCAAGTTGTCTGCTGGTATTTTATTAATTTATTAAGTTTATGTCTTAATTTATGGAGACCTGACATCTTTATGAGGATGATTCTTTCTACCTCAAGATAAAGTAAGCCTTTTCATTTATTCAAACCTCCTTTAGTGTCCTTTAGAAGCATTTTCATTTTAGGCACTAGATTTAGCACATTTATGGTTAAGATTACTACTGGTTAGCTTACTTTATTGTTGCTATTATAATTGATACATTTTAATCTCCCTCTCTCTTTTTTTTCCCCTGGAACTCAGCAATGTTCCTGCCTCTGCCTCCCAACCAGAGTGCTGGGATTATAGGCATGAGTCACCTCCACAGCACTATGGTATGTGGTACTGATTGCTGATGGGTGTGAGTCACCACACCCAGTATTGTTGTAAGTGGTTACCTTGCATTTGCTAGGAAGGCGCCGAAACCACTGAGCTAAATCTCCAGCCCCTCTGCTGGGTCTTTTGTCCTATACCCATGATCCATTCTTCGAAAACAGAAGGATTATTTTAAAATTACATCATACTGTAGCATCTCAGTTACTTTCTCATTGCTGAGACACAACACCTCTGAGTGTTGGCTCATTGTAAAGGTTTGTCTATCATCTTGGCTGGTTCCAAGGAAGAGCAGCATGGCAGAGGAACAGCAGCTCCTGATGTGTCAGACAGAAGCAAAAGAGAGAGGTCAAGGGAGGAGGAAGAGAGATGGATCCTTCCAGGCTGTGGCCCTACCTCCTGTGCCCAGACTTCGCCTCTCAACTTCCCATTTGGCTATAAACTCATCAGAGAGCTGATACACTGATAAGTATCACACTGCATGATCCAATCACCTTAACGCCCCACCTATGAATGAATGCATGAGGCTTTGGAGGGGGCAACTAGATACAAATCATAACACATGGGATGCTCTGGTTTATAATCCTTAAGAGCTTTCCAATGCACTAAGAATAAAGGTCCAGGCATGGTGGCAGAGCTGAGCCGGAGGTTTATAAATTCAAGATCCCCCTAGGCAATTTAGTGAGGTGCTACTTCAAAATAAAAAAATAAAGGTTAGGGATGTAGCTTGGTGGTGGGTGGTGGTGGTGGCGGTAGTAAAACACCCCGGGTTTGGAAAAAAGAGGAAAGGGAGGACAAAATTTGTGTGTGAAGTACAGGAGCTGACATGATCTGCTCTAGAGACTGTTTTCTTTTTTGTTTTAGTTTTTTGAGACAAGGTTTCACTTTGTAGTCCAGGCTGACCTCGAATTCATGGCAATTATCCTGCCTCCGCCTCCCATGTGCTAAGGCTCCCATGTGGCACCACACCTGACTGAGACTTATGTTTTTGACTTCTGTTTTCATCTCTTTTCCTCCTTTTCTTTTCTTCTTTCATTTTAGTTTCAGACAGTGTCTCACTTTGTAGTTCAGGCTGGACCTGAACTCACTATGTACCCCAGGCAAGCCTCAAACTCACAGCAATCCTCCTGCCTCTAGCCTCCGGAGTGCTGGGATTACAGGTGTGAGCCACCACACCTGGCACTGTGGTATGTGGTACTGATTGCTCATAGTATCGTTGTATGTGGTTACCGGGGATCAGGGAATCGAACCAGGGACCTGGTGCTTGCTAAGCAGGCACTGGAACCACTGAGCTAAATCTCCAGCCCAGTTCATCACCTCTTAAAAAGGTGATCCTAGTTGGGTGTTGGTGGCTCATGCCTATAATCCCAGCACTTGGGAAGCAGAGGCAGGAGGATTGCTGAGTTTGAGGCTTGCCTGTGCTACATAAGCTCAGGGCCAGCCTGAACTACAAAGTGAGACCCTGTCTTGAACAACTAAAAAAACAAAAAACAAAAAAAACCCATCCTATCTGTTCTCATCTAGAAAAAATATCAATCTATCTAAATTACACTGTATCTAGCCTAAACCACCACAATGTGTACTGGAAGTTATTCATGGAAAATAAAATAGGTACATACTCACTGTATATGTTATACTCAGTAAGGGAGACAGAGACTTCAAGCAGATAGCTACCACACAATCAGAAGGGTCAATCTCCCGTTTGACAGGAATCCTCCAGTCCTTGGAGATGTCTAGGTGTCTTGTTGTTTGAGGTACTGGGGGTTAAACTCAGGCCCTGACTTGTGTTAGATAAGCACTCTGCGAGTGAGCTACATCCCCACAGCCTAAGGTACTTACATTTTGTGTCCCTCAGGAAACCATAAAAGAACTAGACCTTTTTATTTTGTTTTGGTGATCGGGTCTTGCTCAGTAGTTTAGGCTGGCCTTGAACTCGAAGAGGTCCTCTTGCTTCTGCTCTAGAGGTCAGGTGTGTGGCACCATGCTGGCTAGAACATCTTTCTCTTAGTTCCAAACTCCCAACCTTTCCTGTTTATTGCAAGCTCGTTCTCCCACCCCAAGACTACCCCAGGCACTGCACCTCTTTGGCGGATGCTTTCATTAGTCTCTTCTGGAGCCCGGAACCGTGCCCACGACAGCGCATGCAGGGTCTGATGAAACCAGCGGGGCACAGCTCCTTCTCCCTGTGTCTACCTTCTCAGGAGCCCACGATGCTCCTCTGTTCCTTAGACATTCATCTCCCTGGCTAGAGCGAACTCAGCATTTTCCTTCAGTCTCATGTCTAGCACAGGGATTTGACAGACTGGCTTCTCTAAAATCGCCGTTTCAATCAAGGCAAAATTAGTCGTGGGAAACTCTCCACGCCTCCCACACTTAGTGGGAATTTCAAAGGCGAAATCCAGTCCACCCTCATTCCCGCCCCTCTCGGCGTTGCCTGCCTCTGTCTCGCCACAGGCCTTGACTTTCCTTTTAATCATTCCCGCGGGCCAGGTAATTCTCCTGGAACGTATACTGTAATTTCCCACCTGGGAAAGATTTTACTTTCGGCTCTTAGCGAAACAGAAACACCTCTCGGGCCGTGGCCACGCCCCTTCATCACGTTTTCAGAGCGAACCGGAAAAGATTGTCCGCACCCTAGCTCGTAACCCGGAAGTAGGCGTACCTCACGGAAGCCGACTTTGGCCCTGCGGCTGCTGCTGTCGCCGGGGAGAAATTGTTGGAGCTGGAAGCCTAGGAATGGTGAGACCTCACGGTTCGCCTTTGAGGGTTTTGAGTAGAGTTGGGGGTGAAATGGAGTTTCCCAGAGTGCCGCGGGGGACCAGCCCCCAACGAGCGTTAGGGCCCCGCCCCGGTAGCGCCCCGAAAATTCGCGCATGCGTGGGTTGGATCGGGCTAGACTGTGGCCCGAGGTATCACGCATGCGCGAAGGTGGCACGCCGAAGGTGGGGTGAAAATTGACCTGGGATTTGGCCTCTTTTCCTCGCCACCATCCCGAGGAGCTTAAACTGAGGCTGTGGGAGCATTGAGGGTCCTTTAGTGCTGTTTGAGGTGCAGAGCCGGATGCATCACCCACTTCTACCCTAAACCCCTGTAAAAAACCTAGTCTGTCTCCCACTTTGGGCGTGCTCTAGCAGGAGAAGGAGGGCAGAGAGCAGGCCTGTCTGCGGGATCTGGCCCTAAGACCCCTTCCTCAGACGTCAGGACGGACTCCCAGCTGCATCCTATGGAGCGGCGCGAGAGCACACCTGGGGCGGGGGCCTCGGCGCTGCCCCAACCACCCTGCTCAGAAAGGGCGGGGCCCGTGAGCGGCGCGCCTCCTGCAGGTCGCCTACCTGAGTTCTCAGGTTGGAATCGTCTTCGGAGTTGATAATCACAGTTCCCAGACCTCACTTTTTTAACTTCACAAGGTACCATCCACTTCAGCAAAAGCCGTAAAATGAACAACAAAAAAGTACCGATTGGTGTTCAAGATCCTTCTCCTTTTCTTTGCTGTGGCCTGGGAGAAGGTGGTGTTGCTGCGCTGAGTGGGCAGTTGAAGGAAAAAGTGAGGCAAGAATCCCTTGTCTTTGCTAATTTATAGTGAAGTGTTTAACCTAACACAAATAGTGTTAGAGGGGCCTGTGGTAGTATGTACATTTTTCTAGATCCTGTAACCTTTATCATAAACACATCAGCGACTCTCAAGGACACTGTTTTATAAGTGTAATATTTAGTCTTAGGCCTCTTTCCACTCCTGTATTTCCCTTAGCTTATGGGACCTGAGCCAGTGTAAGGAGGTGAGGCTGGCCAGTTGGAAATTGAGCTTCAGGAAGCCTCATTTCTCCTTTGCAGAATCTCCTCTCAGCCTCTAAGCCCACCTGGTCAGGAACTTTGGATGAGCCCGTGGGACCCTTCCTCCTAGCCCTGTGGTTTGGAACCAGTGGCTTTGGGACTGTAAGAGGATGGACAAAGGTAGTATGAGGCCCAGCCAGCTCCCCAAATGCTTGGGCACCAACCATCTCTGACTCCAGCCTGTGCCCGGGACGATTTTTTGTTCTGGCTGGGCACTTGCCACCTCCTTCTCTGCTGGCACCACCCGTATACCTTTCAACAGAGCCACAATTGACTGGCTTGCTGTTGAGTTGCTGCCCTTTGGCATGCTGCATTTTGATGGCAGAGGGAAGAGCAGTAGGCCTAGGGCCCAGTGCGCCAGTATCACCAGTCTGACCCGAGCACCATGTGCTGCGTAACATGACCCTTGGCACCTGGAGAACTGCCCTGCATGGAAAGCCTGGGTCAGGTCTGAGCCCAGGTGGGATCTGGATGGATGAGGAAATGTCATTTTAAAACATCAGATGTCGGGCTGGAGATTTAGCTCAGTGGTTCCACTGCCTGCCTAGCGAGTGCAAGGTCCCTGGTTTGATCCTGGTAGCCATGTACAATGATATGATACTGGGCGTGGTGACTCACGCCCACCAGCAATCAGTACCTCAACCCCACAGTGCCAGGCATGGTGGCTTGCCTGCACTCCCAGCACTCAGCAGGCAGAGGCAGGAGGATTGCTGAGATCCAGGTTTGCCTGGGCTCCATAGTGAGCTCAGGGCCAGCCTGAACTACAAAGTGAGACCCTGTCTCAAAACAAACAAAGAAAAAAACCCCATCAGGTGTCAGGGAGGAAGAAGAGGGGCCAAGAGTGCTGGCAAGGAAGAGAGGTGAGGAGGAGCCTCCATGTGCAAAGGCTAGGGCTCTGATAGCCACTTGGGAGACCTTAAGTAACCATTTCTCTTTTTCTAGATTCTCAGGGGCTGCTAGATTCATCCCTGATGGCATCAGGCGCCGCCAGTCGCTCAGAGGATGAGGAGTCCCTGGCAGGGCAGAAACGAGCCTCCTCCCAGGCCTTGGGCACCATTCCTAAACGGAGAAGCTCCTCCAGGTAGTCAAGAGTTTGGAGGGACTGGGAAGAGGAGGAAGGTCTGTGGCAGTAGGTACTGTATGCCTTTGCCTCTTTTGGAAATGGCTGCTTGAGCCACTCTGGGGTCTAAACAGAACCTCATGCTTTCCTTATCTTGACAATCCCTCCCCATGGCTCGGAGGGCAGGCGGGGAGATCTTCAGTCTCTGATGTGAAATCTTTGTGTGCAGAGGTTGGAGTGTGGCTGTTCCATGCCACTGAGCCCAGCCATGGTAGCAGACCAGAGCTGTTAGCTCCTGCCAGGAGCTCTCTTTGTTCTGGAGGATTCAGATGTGTGAAAAGGCACCACGGAGGGGCAAAGATGGCTCATTTTGCTGGATTCTCCGCAGGTTCATTAAGAGGAAGAAGTTTGATGATGAGCTGGTAGAGAGCAGCCTGGCGAAGTCCTCTACTCGAGCCAAGGGGGCCAGTGGAGTGGAACCAGGGCGCTGTTCCGGGAGTGAACCCTCATCCAGTGAGAAGAAGAAGGTGAGTGTGTGAGGTGGGGATGGGGAGGGGAGCGGCAGCAGCGCCAGATTTTGTGTTTCCCCAGAGTCTTTGCCAGCTGCCAAGAGCTCTGCAGAGGAGGCTTGTGAGAGGACCAAGCTGCCCCAGCCCCCATCCCAGATCCCTCTTCTATCTCTTCCTACTCTCCTTTCTCGCTGCCCCCCCCCCCACTGCATCCTGTATCACATTCGGTGTGGGAGGCACGGAGCAAGCATCTATTCTGGGAGCAGACAGCCTGTTCCAAGCATTGCAGGATGTAAAAATAACCCCCAGGTGGCATTGCTCTGGCCCCAGACACTGTACCAACAAGAGTGTTTTCCTGGTATCCTCCCCACCCACCCTCCATTCTGGGGTTGGGGGTACTACCAGCAAAGAGAAGACCCCATATGGTCAAGGATTATGTAGAAATCACTTGGCGGGGGTGGGGTGGGTATTAGAAAGCTGAGTTCCCTGCCTAGCTTTCTACTATTGACGGGCTGCAGCTGCCTCACAGTATGTGAAGCACTAGGCCTAAAGCCCCAACTGCCCTGTTCCCAGCTTTGAGCTCACATGATCCTGTCCTGTACCCAGGTGTCCAAGGCCCCCAGCACCCCTGTGCCTCCCAGTCCTGCCCCAGCCCCGGGACTCACCAAGCGTGTGAAGAAGAGCAAGCAGCCACTTCAGGTGACCAAGGATCTGGGCCGCTGGAAACCTGCAGATGACCTCCTGCTCATCAATGCTGTATTGCAGGTAGTATGTTTCCACCACAGGCTTAGGGCCCCTCCTTCTGCAGCTTCCAGTTCCTAGCTCCTAAACTAGCCTGGCAGGTCCCTGTGGGTGATATGAGAAAGGCTGTCTTCAACACTGAGGGGAGAACATACCCACCTGGGGCCTTGCAGACCAACGACCTGACGTCAGTCCACCTGGGTGTGAAGTTTAGCTGCCGCTTTACCCTCCGAGAAGTCCAGGAGCGCTGGTACGCTCTGCTGTATGATCCTGTCATCTCCAAGTAAGTAGAGCTGCCTCTAGCAGGGTCCACGGAGCAGAAGGGGTGGAGTGTACCAGGGTGCAGAGGAGGGGCCTGAGAGGCAGGGCTTCTGGGCCTTGCATCCTCTAGAACAATCCAGGCACCTGCTGGACTTCATGAGGGAGCTTCTTCCTGCCTCTAGCTTGCTGGCTTGCTGATTACAGAAGCAATGCGGTCTGGAAGCACAGGAAAAGGCCTTCAGAGGAAAGCCCACATGAGAGCCAAGGGCCCCAGTGTCTCCACTGTGCTCTGTAACTTTGAGCGGGTTACCTCTTTGCCTTTCTACATTGATTTCTCATAGTCTCTTCCCCATAAGAAGGGGGAGGTGGTCAGAACAGAACACTCCACAAGCCCCTTTCCAGCTTTAACAGGCAGAGTTCCAAACAAACTGCACATATGCAATATACTTCTCCTCCTCTGTCACTTAGTTAAGTGTCTTTAAAAGTTGGTTAGAGCCAGCCATGGTGGCACACACTGTAATTCCAGCACCTGAGAGGTTGAGGCAGAAAGAGTGTCATGAGTTTGAGGCCATCTTCCCTATATATGAGTTCAAAGACAGCCTGAACTTCTTAGTGAGATAGTCTCAGGAAAGACAAAAAGTAAAAAGAAATTTAAAAAATAAAACTTCATTGGGTACTGAACACCCATCTTCTACTCTTCCCCAGCCCCTGGCACCACTTAAGTGAAAGCCATGGTGTTGATACAGCATGATACAGACTGGCATCTGCTTAGGAAAGAGGTTGTGGTAGGCAGGGCTAGTGAGTGGCAACTTTAGCTAAGTAAGAAGAAAAGGCTGGGCTGGAGGGTTAGCTCAGTGGTTCCAGCGCCTGCCTTGCAAGCACAAGGTCCTGAGTTTGATCCCCGGAAACCACATACAATGCTGGGTGTGGAGACTCACGCCCACCAGCCATCAATACCACATACCACAGTGCCGGGCGTGGTGGCTCGTGCCTGTAATCCTAGCACTCGGGAGGCAGAGACAGGACGATTGCTGAGTTCGAGGCTTGCCTGGGCTCCATAGTGAGCTCAGGGCCAGCCTGAGCTACAAAGTGAGACCCTGTCTCAAAAAAAAAAAAAGGAAGAAAAGGCTGGGTGGGAACAGCAGCTGGCCTCAGGATCTGCCTCAGACTGGGCTTTGAGGGAACACGGCGGCCTCAGTTTCCTGGGTTGCCTATACATTTGGCAAACCCTTGAGGCCACAGATGCTAAACTAAGCCCTTGAATTTTCTATTTTCTATTTTTTTTTTGGCGGGTGGGGGGAGGAGGATTTTTTTTTTTTTCTTTTTCCTTTTGAGACAGGGTCTCGCTTTATAGTTCAGGCTGGCTCTGAGCTCACTATGTAGCCCAGGCAAGCCTGGAACTCAGCAATCCTCCTGTCTCTGCCTCCCGAGTGCTGGGATTACAGGCGTGAGCCACCATGCCCGGCACTGTGGTATATGGTATTGATTGCCGGTGGGTGTGAGTGTCCACGCCCAGCATTGTATGTGGTTACCGGGGATCGAACTCAGGACCTTGCGCTTGCAAGGCAGGCGCCAGAACCACTGAGCTAACCCTCCGGCCCAGGATATTTGTTTTTTGAGATAGGGTCTCTCTATGGAACCTAGTCTGGTCTCAAACTCACAGTGATCCCCTTTCTCAGCCTCCCAAGTGCTAGGATTTGCCTTTTCCTCTTGAAAGCCTGGCCTTAGGTTCTAGATCTCAAGTGCTTGGAGGTTTGGTGGGAGGAAACCCAGGGCTCCCTCAGCTCTGCCCTCTCTCTCTTTCTATGCCCAGGCTGGCCTGCCAGGCGATGCGGCAGCTGCATCCAGAGGCCATTGCAGCCATCCAGAGTAAGGCCCTGTTCAGCAAGGCTGAGGAGCAGCTGCTGAGCAAAGTAGGATCGGTGAGACTGTGGGCTGGGTGCAAGGTTAAGGTTAGGGATGGGGCAAGATGCAGACAGCCCCCACCCACTGTCTGCGTGGGACTTTTCAGGGAGAGCCAAGGCCCCTGGGTGACTTGCCTCTTCCAGCTCCGGGGGTAGGGGTGGGATTGGGGGTACAGAACAAGAACAGGAAGGAAAGTGGAAGCAAGGGAGAAAATCCAGTCATGCTGAGCATGTTCTTGTCTCCAGACCAGCCAGCCCACCTTGGAAACCTTCCAGGACTTGCTGCATAGACACCCTGATGCCTTCTACTTGGCCCGCACTGCCAAGTCTCTGCAGGCCCATTGGCAGCTCATGAAGCAGTATTATCTGCTGGAAGACCAGACAGGTAACATCTGGGAGCTGGCAGAACAAGAGGTGTGCATGCATGTATATGGTACTGCTGACATAGCTGCCCTTAAGTGCCCTGCAGCAAATTTCTTAAGTGCCCCTAGTGTCCTATTGGCCTGACTTTGCAACAAAAACTACTTTCAGAGTAGCCGAAATAGTCTGTGACACCATAAAGGTAGCCAGGATTGCCAGCAGTCATGGTCCAAATAATCAGCTACTGCCCCTTGTTTTATTTTTTTGCCTGACATTTTGTCATCACATAAGTAATATATTAGTGTGTTCTTCGTGGCTAGTATTCAAATAAGAGTAAAATGTGTCTCTCTCTATTCACCCTTTCCCTTGTTTGTCACCCTAGAGATAATAAGCACTTTTCCTTTTTTTTTTTGGTTTTTGTTTTTGTTTTTCTTTTATTTGTTTGTTTTTTTCCTTTTGAGACAGGGTCATGCTCTGTAGGTCAGAGTGGCCCTGAGCTCACTATGTAGTCCAGGCTAGTTTAGAACTCAGCAGTCCTCTTGCCTCTGCCTCCTGGGTGCTGGGATTACAGGTGTAAGCCGCCACACCCCGCATTGTTGTATGTGGTACTGATTGCTGGTGGGTGTGAGTCACCATGTCCGGTATTGTTGTATGTGGTTACTGGGGATCGAACTCAGGACCTTTTATTTGCTAGGCAGGCACTGGAACCACTGAGCTAAATCTCCAGCCCTTGTTTGTTTTTTTGAGACAGGGTCTCACTTTGTAGTTCAGGCAGCCCCTAAACTTACTACGTAGCCATGGCTAGCCTCTGACTCATGGCAGACCTCTTCCTCTGTCTCCTGATGAGTGTTGGGATTACAGGCATGAGCCACCACGCCTGGCTGTTTTGGGTTTTTTTGGCAGGGACAGTTCTCACTGTGGTGTTCGGGCTGGCCTTGAACTGACACTGACCCTCAGCTTCAGCCTTCTGAATGCTGTATTACAGGCTTGCGCCAACAAGCCCAGCCCTACTTTTCCCAAGCTTTTTTTTTTTTTTTCCCCTAAGCTTTTCTACTCCATCCTTTCTCCTTTCTTCCTTTGTCCTTTTCTCCCTCCCACCAGGCCAGCCACGCTGTCAGGTGGCCCTGAGGCCATTTATAAATCCTTACTGATGTCACACCCAGTTTGTCTGTCTTTTTCTGCAGGGACCAAAAAGTTCCCTGCTGCTCCTCTTCCCTCACAACCAAACTCACTCTCCCAGGGACAAGTCATAGGAAAACGATCTGACAGAACAGTAAGAACCCATCAGTGAGCTTTGTAATTTAGGTTCCAGTTCTATAGTTTAGGCATTCTTGGCACACTTCCTGCTTAAAGGTCACCGCCCACTGCCGTCTCTGTCTTCGTGTATTTATTTGAGACAGGGTCTTAACATGTAGTTCAGGCTGGCTTGAATTCTCAGTGATCCTCTTACCTCAGCCTCCTGAGTTCTTGGATTACAGCTATTTGCCATTGTCCTTTTATACTCTCCTGAAAATGCAGCTTTGTCTGTGCCCTTCACCTCACTACCAGGGTCCTGCAGCTTCTGGGTAGGAAAGGATACTCCTGCGGGAGAATGGTGGAAGGTGGTCTCTTTTCCTCCTCTCGTGGTCCAGGCACAGCCCTCTCCAGCTGCCAGAATCCTGCTTCTTCCCTAGACGCAGCTGCCACTGCATGCCTGAAGCAGAAATGTGCTAGATGAAGTTTTGTTTTTACTGCTAAAGCCAGCTCCTCTGTCACTGTTTTGAACATTATTTTGTTAACCGAAAGCCATATCTTTTTTCTTTTGTTTTTTTGAGACAGGGTCTCGCTTTGTACTTCAGGCTGGCCCTGAGTTCACTATGTAGCCCAGGCAAGCCTTGAACTCAGCAATCCTTCTGTCTCTGCCTCCCAAGTGCTGGGATTACAGGTGTGAGCCACCCTGGTATGTGGTATTGATTTCTGGTGAGCATGAGTTACCACGCCCAACATTGTATGTGGTTACCGGGATTGAACTCAGGACCTTGTGCTTGCAAGGCTGGCGCCGGAACCACTGAGCTAAATCTCCGGCCCCGAAAGCCATATCTCAAAGATTTTGTTTTTGTTCAAGAGCCTGTATGTGGGGATTTGCTTTCTCTGTCCTGTTTAGAGTTGGGAGTCCCTGGGAACAGTCTACTCAGCTTAGCTGGCAAATCGGTTCAGTTAGCCTGGTGGGACTTCAGGTAGCCCTGGTAGCAAAGTTGGCAGGTTGACCATTCTGGTGCCACTTCCCTACACACTCAACATGGGTGGGGAGAAAGAGTGGCCTCTCCTTTCCTGAGTTGACAACACTCAGCTGCTGTCTGCTGCAGAGCTTACTACAGTCCTGGCCTAAAAGCACATGTTCAAATTGTGGGTCAGTTCCCTTTTATATTTTCATCAGAAAAAGTTGAAAAACCTGTGCTAGGGATGTACCCTAGTGGCAGAGCACTTCCCTAGCATGCAGGAAGTCCAGGTTCAATCCCTAGTAACCACACAATTAAAAAAACTTTCATGAGGGGCTGGAGGGTTAGCTCAGTGGTTCTGGCACCTGCCTCGCAAGCGCAAGGTCCTGAGTTCTATCCCCGGTAACCACATATAATGCTGGGCGTGGAGACTCAACGCCCACCAACAATCAACACCGGCATACCACAGTGCTGGGCGTGGTGGCTCACGCCTGTCATCCCAGCACTCGGGAGGCAGAGACGAGAGGATTGCTGAGTTCGTGGCTGCTTGCCTGGGCTCCATAGTGAGCTCAGGGCCAGCCTGAACTACAAAGCGAGACCCTGTCTCAAAAAAAAAAAAAAAAAAACTTTAATGAAATAATATTTATCTTGTATATATTACCTGACCTCTGATATTATCTTACCCCATTCTGTTCTTTAAAAAAGTGAAGGTAAGGACCAGGGATTTAGCTCAGTGGTTCTGATGTCTGCCTTGCAAGTGCAATGTCCTGAGTTTGATCCCTGGTACCACATACCACACGGTGCTGGGTGTGGTGGCTCATGCTCATAATCGCAGCAGTCAGTACCACATGCATGTCATGACCATAGATTATAAATCACTGGTTTTGCTAAGTATAATGGTGCATGTTTCTGATCCCAGCATTCTGGAGGCAGGAGGATTCCAGATTCTAGCTCATCTTGACCAGTTTAGTGACTTAGAGAGGTGCTGTCTCAAAAAATGAAAAGGAGGCTGGAGATTTAGCTCAGTGGTTCCAGTGCCTGCCTAGCAAGCGCAGGTTTTGAGTTAGATCCTGGTAACCACAAACAACAACACTGAGCGTGGTGACTCATGCCCACCACCAGTCAGTACCACACACCCCAATGCCAGGGATGGTGGCTCATGCCTGTAATCCCAGCACTCAGGAGGCAGAGGCAGGAGGATTGCTGAGGTTGAGGCTTGCCTGGGTTACATAGTGTAGCTGAGGGCCAGTCTGAACTACAAAGTGAGACCCTGTCTCAAAAAAACGAAAAAGGAAGTGCTGGGCGTGGTGGCTCACGCCTGTAATCCCAGCACTCAGGAGGCAGAGACAGGAGGATTGCTGAGTTTGAGGCTTGCCTGGGCTACATAGTGAGCTCAGAGCCAGCCTGAACTACAAAGCAAGACCCTGTCTCAAAAAGGAAAAAAAAAAGCCCTTCACACATCCCAAATCCCAGGCAGAGGTCAGTTTGCACTTCCTGTCCTGTCTAGAACTGCCTCTGCCCCAGTGAACCTGGGGTGGGGCCCACTCCTGGCCCTTCCTTCAGGATCTGTCCTGTGCCCAAGTGCTTAGTTCCGCTGTCTGTTCGGAAGCTTGGGCTCCGGGAGGGGCCTCGACACTCATCCTCCTCTGTCACTTGTTCAGTGCAGCCGCTGCCTAAGGGGGACCAAGTGCTGAACTTTTCTGATGCAGAGGACCTGATTGATGACAGTAAGCTCAAGTGAGTAGCCGAGGCCCTGGCTCAGTCTTCAGCCTCAGGTTGCAGCGGCTGTGCTTGGCCTCCCTGCTCCAGGGTCCACTTAGGCTCCTGCCCGGCCCTGGGGGAGGAGGCCAGGCCACTTGGTTAATGGTCAGGGACGCCATATGGCAAGTGAGCTGAAAGTGGACCTGCTGTGTCTTTTCTCTCACACTTAGGGACATGCGAGATGAGGTCCTGGAGCATGGTAAGTGTGCCCAGTGGGGACCGTGAAGGGGTAGGAGCTCCAGGATCGCCACACAGTGCCCTTCCTCACCACCTCCCTTACCCCAGAGCTGACAGTGGCTGACCGGCGTCAGAAGCGGGAGATCCGACAGCTGGAGCAGGAGCTGCATAAGTGGCAGGTGCTGGTGGACAGCATCACCGGTGAGGCGGCCAGCAGAGCATCCCCGCCCTGCCCCAAGCCCCTTCTTGCTGCCTGGCTGGTTGCACCCCCAGGCCTTGCCCTGGTTCCCGCTTCCCTCTCAGGCCCTTCCAAACCTGATCTTCCCCTAGGCATGAGCTCTCCAGACTTCGACAACCAGACCCTGGCAGTGCTGCGCGGCCGCATGGTGCGGTACCTGATGCGCTCACGTGAGGTGAGCCAGGCCCTCCTACCCCTGCCCTTCCTTGGATTCCCTCCTGTCGCTGTGCTGTCTCGTCCTTGAATTTTCATCTTCCCTGCCCTGTGTGGACCTCCATGTTCCATTTCTTAGGTCCCAGCCCTCACCTGCCCCATTTCCCTAGATCACCCTGGGCAGAGCGACCAAGGATAACCAGATTGATGTGGACCTGTCTCTGGAGGGTCCGGCCTGGAAGATCTCGCGGAAGCAAGGTATTCCACCACCCACCCACCCTGCCACCCAGGAGGGTGCAGTGTGTGGGTGTTCCCAAGCCTCTTGCTGCCCTTTCCAGCCTTGGGAAGGGTGAAGGAACCAGCCTTTCAAGACTCTGACTTGGGCATCCCAGATGCCCTCAGGAACCCATCCCCAGGAAACAAAGATGGTACCTGGAGGCTCCTGGCTGTGTTCTGGCCTTCCCCAGCTCCATTATTTCTTTTCCTTTACGCTTCCATAGGCGTCATCAAATTGAAGAACAATGGTGATTTCTTTATTGCCAATGAGGGCCGAAGGCCCATCTACATTGATGGACGGCCTGTGTTATGTGGCTCCAAATGGCGTCTCAGCAACAATTCTGTGGTGGAGGTGAGCTCGGAAGGAGCTGGAAAGACCAGGATGAGACCAGGGCTGTGGAGAGCTGCCGTGTGGGCCTGGCTCGTCCCACCCGTCCTGAGCTACCTTTCTCTTCTACCTAGATTGCCAGCCTGCGCTTTGTCTTCCTCATTAACCAGGACCTCATTGCTCTCATCCGGGCGGAGGCTGCCAAGATCATACCACAGTGAGGTGTGGGAGCCGGAACCTGGGCTTTTTCTGGGCTGGTTTCCACTGTCGTTTCAGCTCTCGAGCTGGGAACTCAGGCTTCTGGCAAAACCTTTTGCTTAGAGTGGCTAACAGGAGGCCCTACTGCTGGCCCACAGGTTGGAGACTGAGGGCGGGTGGGGCTGGCCACTGGGAAGCCAGGAGAGGCTGGGACCCTTGTGTTTCCCTACAGCCAGATCCCTGCACCCGCCTCCCTGCAGACCACCCTCTCAGTCCTCCCCAGTTACCACTTTCACTTTTGTGTCTCCAGCAGATTAGCTTCATACTTCATTTGTTCTTCTTTTGTAAATAAAAAGCACTACGTTCCAAAGTAGTTTCTTTATTATTTTTTTAATATAAAAAATGTAAGGAAAGGTAGAGACGGGCACATGCAAAGGATAGCAGAACCCCTCCTTGTCCTCAGGCCTCTGACCTCAGCCTACAACAGTGACAGGTCAACAGAGCAGGCTGAGGAGGCCCCCAGGGGTAGGGACCTGTAGATTCCTAACCCTGGGGCCTATCTGAAGCTCCAGGCCAACTCTGAGAGTTGGGCCAAGCCTGCCTTCACTCCGAGGTTCCCTGCCCTGAGCCAGCGGGCAGCATGGAGTCCTGAGGGTGGCTAGAGTAGCAGAGGACAGTGCGTCTGCAGCACGGAGCTTGGGCTGGCACTCAGACTCCTGTGCCTTCTTCCTGGGTCCACTGGACTGTCCCAGGGCCGTGGCAGCCAATAAGCACCATCTCTAGGCTGTGGGGGTCCCAGGGCAAGGCCTGGCCCCCTGGGCCTGGCGGGGGTTCTCCAGTGCTGGTAGCCTCAGCCTGGCTCACAGGCTCTGGAGGCCCAGGCCTCGCCCCTTCCTCAGGAGGAGGTGAGGCTGGGGTGCTGGGCTCAGAGCAGAGTTCTCCTGAGCCAGGGAGCTCTGAGTCTGAGGTGGAGGTCCATAAAGCTGTGGCTTGTGGCCAGGGGGAGCTCTGAGATGCTGGGGGTCCCCACGGCCAGGGTGCCATGAGGGGAGGGGGCCCTGGACGAGGGTGGGGCCAGGTCCCACTCAAGGCCGAGCTGGCTGGGGGCTGCAGGCAGTAGGAGGACGCCCCAGTATCCACACGCAGAGGCTGCAGGAGCCCTGAGGTGCTGGCGGGGCAAGGCCCCTCTCCTGATCCTTGAGGGCACAGGCCCTCCCCTTGGGGGACCAGGACCAGCTGCACAGCCTGACGGAGAGACTGCAGTCCCTCCCGCATCTGCAGCACCTGCTCAGACAGCTCCATCACCTTGGAGGAGGGAGGAGGCAGGGTCAGCGGGTGCCCTTCCAGCCAAGGCAGGGCCTGCTCCTTCCCCCGACCCCCGCCTTGCCCCTCACCCACCGCCTGCCGCAGCTTGTCCAGTGTGTCTGTGTTCCTTGCCTCGCTGGGCCCAAGGGGGACAGTGAGCAGGCCACTCTCTGTGGACAGGATAAGGTTAGCCGGGGCTAGGAAGAGAAGACGTGGGTTCCGGCCCAGTGAAACGGACCACACTGACCTGGCAGAACCTGACTCCCAAGAATGACCTCTCTGGCCTCTCAGGAAGTCGTTCTCTGTGCCTGTCCCCTGTTCTGTCCTCCAGGGAAGCAGACATCCCTGGGGATTCTTAACTCCCTGGGCTCCTGGCCTGGCAGTTTCAACCCTGGTTCCCAGTCCTCTGTCCTCCTGTAAGCCAAACATTGAACTAAGGGCTTTGGTTTCTTTATCTTAGCCAACGTGCACAACCCTCTCACAGAAAGGAAGCTGGAGCCAGGGAAGCCAAGTTCACAGTGCTAGAAAGCTCCCAGAGCAGAGACCTAAACAAGGTCCCAAGCTGGCCTTATTCCCAAAGCCCTGTCCAGCGGCGCAGAGGTGGGTGAAAGCAAGAGGTCTGGCCCATCAATCTCTCCAATAGCTGGCTCAGAGGTCAGTGGCCCCTGAAGTCTGTGAGACAAAGGGACCACCCCCAGCAACATACGGTACCCTGGGCTCAGTACCTTGTCCAGGAGAAGGACTGCTGCTGTATCCTGGGCCAGACTGGCCTACCCGGAAAGAGAACTTGGGCTGGTCAGAGCCACAGCCATCCTCAATGCCATCTACGACCCTGTGGACCCAACCAATCAACAAACAGGACAATAAATCAAGTGATATATAGGCACTGTGGCGCTGTGGGTCAGAACACT
Source organism: Thryonomys swinderianus (assembly GCA_004025085.1). NCBI lineage: Eukaryota > Metazoa > Chordata > Mammalia > Rodentia > Thryonomyidae > Thryonomys > Thryonomys swinderianus. The sequence continues at coordinate 2,310 of PVIC010035186.1, read as the reverse complement.
CCAGTGTCCATACCCGGAGACTGCAGAGCCCCACGTTGGCCAGGGGACCTGGGGGTCCTGAAGAGAAAGTAACATGTGGCCCTTCCCCCAGGAGCTTCCGTATTAGCTGGGAGCCAAGCTCAAGCAACACGAAGTGGCAAAAGCAGCGTATGGTACACCCCAGTGGGAAGTCAGGCAGCAGGAAGACGAGTCAGGGCAGGGAAGGTGCTGGGAGTGGCAGGCTTGGGCCATGCAGGCTGGGGGCAGTTGAGACGGAAGGATGGGTGCTCCGAGTGAGGGGTATCCAGTTGGGCCTGTGTTGCGTATGCCACTCTGCCATGGGAATCTGGGGCCTGCTCACCTGGGGCTCAGATCCAGGGGCACATTCCATGACATGGGGGGCAGCCGCAGCTCCTCCAGTGTCCGTGGGTGAGCAGAGGGGCCAGCCTCAGGCTTCAAAGCCCCTGCCCGGCTCAGACGCCCTCGGCCACCTAGACGTGACCGGGGTGCAGTTCGACGTGGGGATAGCAGCTTGGCAGCTGAAGATGAAGAGGTGCAGCCAGGGGACAAGAGGGGGCTGGAGGGCTCATCCGCGGGGGCTGGTGAGGCTGTGGGCCCCTGCTCCCCATCCGTCTCCTTTTCCTCCAGCGTGGACATGAGAGTGTTGTCGCCGCTCAGGGAACTGGTGTCCACCTGGGGCCGAGGGGTGGGGGTGGAATCAGCATTATGGCCAGTCACGTCCCTCTCATCTCCCCTACCAAGGCATCGTCTCCTAGAGGACAGAGGAGCCATCTTCGTTAAGCAGAACGCCAGCACTGCCACTCTGCCCAGGAGGAGGTCCAGGAGAGACCTGCCTTGCTCCTGGCACCACGAAGCTACTACGGAGCCCTGGAAGCACAAGCTGGCCCTCGAAATTCTATCCAAATAGGAACTTTCTTCTCCTCTACTCGGCTGCTCAGGTTCCCAGAACTGTCTGAGAAAGTACAGTGCTTAAAACTGGTTTGGAACTAATGACATAATTCAGGAAAAGTCAGAAGCTCCTCAGACAGGCCTGTTTTGCCATGGCGGAGGGGTGTGAGGGTGCCAAGCTACAGGGTTCTCCCGAGAAGCAGCCTGGAAGCCTGTGCCCGCCGCACCTGCGACCAATAAGGTTCAGTTGACACCAGCACCATCAGTACCCTTCACCTGAGACTCTGCTCCTGAGCCAGGGTGTCCCAGACAGGCTGAGAGGGCGGCTACGGCCAGGCCTTCTTCTCAGTGTGTGGGTGTGGAAAGCCAGAGAGAGCATGGGCCCCTGCCCATGTGTGTATGAGGGCTTCACACATCAGGCCATGCCTCCCCACACTACACCAACCCAAGCCTCTGCCCACCTCACCAGGAGCCCCAAACCCCTCCCCCATGTACCCAGCACCCTCACCTCCGCAGGGCCTCCCCCAGCACCCAGGTTGTAACTGAGCTCCCCTCGGAGGCCACGGCTGAAGCGAGGGGCAAACTCTGGGTACAGTGCGAGGCTCTCATGCAAGCCAGCCAGCTGCAGACACTGTAGGACGCAGTAAGTCAGCCCTTTCACGTCGGCGTTGGCCTTTACCACCTGCTCCCGTCGGGGCAACTCACAGCCAATCAGATCACCCTTCCCTGGAGAGAGAAAGCAGAGCTCAGGTCAGCAAGCCCTGACCTTCAACCAGTAGGACAGAGGAGGAAGGCCAGACAGCGGCCCCGAGCTTGCCCTGCAGACCCGGGCCCTTCCAGATGGGACCCCATTACGAAGTCTTCCGGCCAAGACCGAGAAAGCCAGACCCTGCTGCCTGCCTCACTGCTCCCCACACAGAGTTGAAACAGAGAGCCTGGGCCCCAGACCCTTATTACAGGATCAAGACCCCTGAGTGAAACCCCAACCTCTTCGCTCTGACAGACCGAACAGTCACCTGTTCTAGTGGTTCTCAGACAGGCTGTCGGTAAGAATTCCCTGCCAAGTTGAAAACAATCAGACCTCCAATCTTCATCCCTACCTTTAATATCAAGACATCTACAAGAGACCCCACAATCATGATTTTGAAGCTCCATGAGTAAGCCAGGTGCAGCTTGTCCCAGGGTTGGTGTTTGGAAGCAATAGTCTAGTGCCCTGGGTGGCAGACTGCGACATGAGGCAGCAACTTCCTTTGTCTGGCTGAGTCCTGGTTGCTTCTTCTACCCAAGAACTGCTGCATGTGCCTGAGTAGACGGGGTTTGTTTTTGTGCTTCACTGGTTATCAAAGCCAGGCCTCGCACATGCTAGGCAAGGACACTCCACTAAGCTAAAAACCCAGCTCGTGATTCCTCCCAAGTAGCTGG
>PVIC010035185.1:0-19179 GCA_004025085.1 Thryonomys swinderianus | reverse complement strand
ATTTCTTAATTTGATTTTCATAGCAACTTTATTTTATCTTCTCTGTACTTAATTTATATTTGTCTTATTACATATCTAATTTATTAAACTGTAATTTCTACTACTTTTACCTATCAGAATATAAGTAAATAATTACAGCAAAAATACATTCATATAGGGAATAATAGATAGAAATTTAATAAAAAACTTCAGGTGTCCAGATGCATAGTGGTTTGCATATAAATTCCTGAACTTGTGATCACTTGACATTTTTCATCAAAGAATGCATAACCATCTGTCAGTAATAAGAAGGTTCCAGAAAGGTTTATACAAATACTGGAGAGGGGAGTTGATGGCCCTAAAGTCATTTCTGACTTTTATGCCCTGTGATTTAAAAGTTTGCACTGTAATACAACTTACAAGTTAGAATTACCAGTACTTTATAAAGTACATTATAAAGCTTTTCAATCATTCTTCAGTGTTACAGAATGAGATCCATAGATCACTGCATATTAAATTGATGATCATTGATTGGGTGAAACATAGTTAAGAGATGATTTTCTTCCCAACAAAGATTTGAAGGCACTTTTTAAGTCAGTGCCTTATCAAATGTACATCTGGAAGCAGATTTACATTAATAAATGTTTTTATTTATTTGTTTTCAACTGATACATGAAAACATAAAGTTTTACATATCAATGGAGTATGATGGGATATTTCAATACATGTCTACTCTATGCAATGTTTAAATCAAGATTATCACTCTTCTACCCCATTTGAGAAGCATCCAGGGAAGGAGAGAGACATCTAATTATGACAAAGATGATAACCTAAGGAAAAGCAATGGAAAATGCTTCACTAGCTTAAACTTTTCACTATGTATATTTTATTCATATGGAGAATTGTATTTTCTTCATATATTTTTATAGGAACATAATTAGCCTATGTCTTTGACTTTATTACATTTAATATACTAACATTTATCAGTTAGAAGTATTTGTACAAAATGTAGTATTATGGGTGGGGGTGTAGCTCAGTGGCACAGTGCTTGCCTAGAAGTGCAAGGTCCTGAGTTTGATTCCCTACTAATCTGTGAATTTCTAGATGGTTTACATTAAGTTTTTATTCATGTTTGCAGCTATATTTCCAAGGCATAGTACAAATACTAAAATTCCTTTTCTTAAAGGCTGATGTAGTAAACTAACATTTGCTGTTCTCTACCGAAATAGACCAGTTTATATATGTGTGTGCATATTTGCATATTTTTCTTTGGTGTTACACTTAGATTAATGTTACCATGTGTTAGTGGAAATAAGGGATATTAATAGAAATGTATCGATATGTAACATGAAAAGCAAAATAAATTTGCACTCCAATCACATTGTCCCACTTGTAGGTCTCCATTAACCCAGGCAACTTCCATTTCTGGCCTTTGCTTCTTGAAATCAACATTTGCCTCAAAATCTTGCAGTTTCTTTTCTTCCATGTATCTCAAATTTCATTGTACATACTAGTTGGTATCTAGTAACCCTTATTTCATTAAATATCTATATGTGTATCTATATTTTATATTCATCTGAGAATGACTCTCCATCTTTGCACCTTCTGCACCATAACCCCTTAAAACAATAATATTCTAGGTCATTGTAAAAAGAGAGAATAACTGAATTAGAGGAGATGGGATAAATGTTTATCTCTTATCCTGAGTGTCCCTGTTAAGTTCAGGCATGATAAGAATGCAACATTTTCTTGAATTTATTTTTAAACTTTGGTTTAGAAGGTTATTTTAGAAGGGCTTCAGGGCCTCATATTTATTCTTGCAAATACATGCAGTTTAAATATGCAACTATCTCCCTTGATTTGTTAATTATGTGTTTAGGCTCAATTCCACACAGATTTTGATGGCTATACATGTACATATGTAAATAAAATATACAAATACATACTCATTGCATAGTATGTGCATCTATAATATAGATACATGTATGACATGCACATGCATACGAATAATGTATATCTGTATTATCTATGTACTCACATATATGAATGGCATGCACATATATACATATAATGTGTGTCACTAAATATGTACTAATATATGATTATATTCATCTTGCTATTGTACTTATGGGGATTAACAATATTGAAATCATTATCTTACAGAAAAATAATATTCATATAATAATGTATACAATATAAATTCAAGAATTGATATGCCAAATCAGGTGTAATTGAGGCAGAGCTAATTAGATTTTGAAGCAGATATAAGTAAACAAATGAGACACTGAAAAATTTTCTTGACCATATTTAGAATACCTTTATAATTTTCACTGTCAAAATTTACTGTATGTTTGCAATCATGTAAAGTAACCACTTTAAGATACATTGCACTCTAGAACTGTTGTCATGCATGATATTGTTTCCTTATTTTCATTGAAATATTGGTCTTTAAAATTTGGATATTTGCATTTATTTTTGTAAGTTAATTAAAATAATCTGTTCTGACCAAGATAAATAAAATTCCTCTGAGACAATAATTGTCAAACATTCCCATTTTTATTTAAAACATTTAATTTCCTTTCATTTTGGCAATTTGCAACCACAGGTGTTTTACCTGCCAGAAGACCTTGACAGTGTTTGGACATATTTTATCACCATAACTAGCAAAAGGCTGTAATTAAATAGAGTGAGAAGAGAATATGGATAATGATAAACATTGCATAGTGTATGAGATAATCTCACAAAAAATTATTTTACACAAAATATTAATAGTGCCAATGTAAAAGGGGAAAAAAACCCACTTTATTCCCTCCAGGTTTTCTTTTTCTACTCAATAATTAAATAAATATTTAACTTTGCTCAAAATGTCCAAATTCCCACATGATCTAGGAAACATTTTTATTTTGCCATCATTGTATATTTAAAAATCATTTAATTCATGTTCCAAAACTCCAGTCATGTAATACTTTTCAGTTCTTTTAAATTTGGTAGATTTGGGGGTCATATATATTTTTTTTTAATAATTTCTTTTTAATTTTATTATTACTTGTTTGCAGTACATGATGTGTACATTCATCTCAGAGAGCAGCTACATGTACACAATATAACTTCTTCCTTTTTTTGGTCCCCTTTTGCTTCCCACTCTCTCTCTCCCTTCCCCTCCCTATTTTCATTCTTTTTGTTATTATAATTATTAGCTCATGGTTATCACATATAATGTTTATATTCACGAGGTTATTAGGTTCATGTACAGGACATACATACACACACACGTATGTATGTGTACATATTCTACTTACCCTTTCTCTCCCCCTGAGTATCTCAGAAGCCTTTCCCTATACAAGAGTTATAATCCTTCATCTCCTTCTGTCCATCCTTCATCATGCTCTTTATTTGCACTTTGTCATACTCAAGTGGAAGATACTACATGGCATCTAGGTGTGTGTGACTAATTGACTAAACTCAACATTATATTTCTCAGATGAATCCAGTTTGGTACAAATTTAGGTAGTTTTCTATTATGTACCTGTATTACAGTTCCTTCCCTCTTATGTTTCAGTTTGTTTTTATGGGTTTTTGTGTGTTTATTTTGTTTTTATCATGTGTATCTCTTCTTGCATTAGTTTTAATTTAGTTTTTGTCTAGGTTCTCCATCTTCTCATTCACTATATAATTTCTTCACTTCACACTCCTGCACCAATACCATCATCTTATATCTTAGTTTTTTTCCCACTATGTAAACTACTCCTTCCCTATTTTTAATTTGCCATATTCTACTCTCTCATGGTCTTTTTTATCTTCCCCACTGTTAATGTTCTATCCCTCCAGTTTATGTACCTATCCCCCTTTCACCCTTCCATATTTTACATGGGGAAATCCCCTGTCATATTTATTTTCCATGCTACTGGTATCTAATTTCATCCATAGGGCTGATGGTCATAAAGCTAACCTCAGTCACAGAGTGCAACTCCTTCCTCCCATCTCTCACATCTTCCTCCACAAATACCTCCTTTTAATCATGCTTTATGTTAAAACCAAGTAATTTTTATCACAGTCCCCAAAATGCTTATCACATTGAATTATACATGCCCGTTTTCAGCAGAATGGGTTTCTGCAGAGGTTAAGCCTATATATTGTAATTCTTTCCCAGAAGTAAATTGTGCAAAGAGTCAGGAAAAGAATTTGGACAGATAATATAATGCTTATGCTGTCTGTAGTGCCACTATAACTAGTTTAGACCATAAATACAAAACAATAAGATGTTCTTCTAAGAAACATTTCCAACCATTTTCATTTTCCATTTAGATTGAGTAGATTTAATGTCTAAGTGGAAGGTAAGCCAGGGTGATTGAATTTGTTCTCAGCATATGCTGTAGGATGAAAAAAATGTGACCCTAAATGGTTTTTCACCATAACAAAATGAGTAAACTCGCATGAGGTCGTTCAAATAAAGGATCCATCAAGAGTTACATTCCAACCATATTTGGAATTAGAAAACATCTTTTGTGTTTCACCTTTAGTACATTTGTGATTAATATTTTAACTATTTATGTGATGATAGATACATTTCTTATTCCATTTGAGATTTCTCTGAAAAATTGCAGTTTCTGATAGTCTTAGTTATGTATTTGCATTTATAAGTGTATCATGAACTATATGTGTAGATATCACACCAACATGGCCATAATGTCTATGTGTTTATAAAATACATATAGATAGACATGTACGACTTCACTTAAAATTGCTTCAAATTTTAATCTGTGTAGAGAATGTTTATAATAAGTGATGTAGAACTTTTATATTATAGCTGTTTATGCTTTCTTGAGAAGCCATGTTCTCAATAACCAGATGCAAGTCTTGTAGCACATGTTGTTTTAAATTTTGATTTGTTTGGGATGGGAATTTACCTCAAGTGGTACTGTGCCAATCTTGGATGCACATGGGCCCAAGTTTGATCCCTGGTAACACACAAAACAACAACAACAGCAACAAAAAAGAAAAAAAAATATTTGTTGATTTATGATTTTAAAATAAACTATTATGAAAATGTAACATTTATTAAGTGGAAATGATTGAATTTTCTGAAATATTATGTCTAATTCATATTAACTTCAAGGTAGATATAATTTGTTTTATATTCAAAAATATTTTAATAAAAAGTAGATTTTATATTTGAGTTCGAATTAATATAAAATGAGAAAATGAAGTAATTATATTCAATTAGCCTTAAAGCCAACTTCATTAAAGAGATAACTCTTAATGTAGGTTATGAATAATTAGACAAATTTCTACAAATAAGAGATAAAATTGTCAAAAATAGTTTCAAGGACCTAATTTTGTCTTTTAGTCAATGAAATTCATCTCCCAATAATTTATTTATTTTTTTAGATTTCAACAATATTATGTTTATCTTTGTCATCCAGCCTGGGCCATTTACCGGCATTGTCTGACAACCTCAGGAGGGTGAACGGGGATGCAGAATCACAACTCCCAGAGTCTGTGTTGGTTGAGAAGATTCTCCCTTAATTATGGAAATTACAGTCATTTATACAGGGCAGCTTGGGATGTAATTGGATGAGAGGGAGGGAGCCGTGCTCACAGTGGGGTGTGATTAGGCAAAGGGGTGAAAGTAGCATTTAGCAATGTATGATTGGTCTGTGTTACCTGTGTCACCTACGTCATCTGTATCTGTGCGTCACTATGGTTTCTTAAAGGGCCATGGCATCTTTCTGTCCACCAGAAGAGAGAGAGGTAGAAGGACCTGGAGAAAGGTTTGGCCACATCTTCTCCCTTTTGTTTTTAAAAAGACCTTGGGGTGATTGTGCCTGTCTTAGGTTGTTCCCACTAGAGAAACTTTACCTGTCATTGGTTAACCAGTCCCATCTAGGTCTTGGTTGGGCTGTGTGGCTGCACCTGGCTTAGGTTGTTTCTCTCTAGAGAAAACTTACCCATCATTGACTGACCAGCCTTCTGGCCCAGTTTAGGGGAGGAAGATGTGAGCAACTGATGGGAGCTTAGTACAGACTGGACTATCATGGATCAATCAGATACAAACCATCAGATGTGATCCAGGAGCTTTTACCGGGAGTATACCCATATTGGTGCCTGCATCAAAAGGGTGTCTTACAGGTGGGCCCTGCTCATCTAAATCTGTCTTTAGGTTTCACCCTGTCCATGTACATCCCCGATGGCTTTGGAGGTGTAAATCTGCTGTACTTTGCTTAACCACACTTCTACCTAACTAACATCTCTCTTCTGGTGGTGTCATATCAGTTCTGCTAATATGATATTTTGTGAGTTTAAATGTACTGCCAATGAGCCTTTCCTGAGATGTTATATACAGTGCAAGTCAGGAGTATTACAATGACCACAAGAACATAAGGGGATCTCAAACTTAGACCTTTGACCCACACACTCATTTGTGACCAACCAGGTTAAAGTCCTGACCAGGTAGTGTCCCAAACACCCTCAAGTGCCAGGGAGGTGAGGTTATTGATGGCATTTATGTTAATAATAATTCTGGTGAGGTCCTTTAAATGGCATCATAGGTGGTACCCCAGGTGTGCCACATATAATCAGAGGTTGGTACAGTTTAAGCCCCAGTAATGCATAACACACACCCACCGGGATAACTGATGTGGCATGCGGTATGGGACTTGGTTTCCATGAGCTTAAGTTTTTTCTCTTGAGGTCTACCTGGGTCTGGAGGGTTAGCACCACCTTTCTGAAGTCTTCAAACATTGTGGCTGTTTGTCCCAGGGCTTGAGAAGTATTCGCAGTGAGGCGAGTGACAGCAGGGGCAGTGGAGATCTAATTATGGAGGATAATGGAGGTGGTGTCTGCCGCACTGCTGCAAGTAGTGAGACAATTATCACTATGATAGCAAATGTCCCCAAGTCTCTTTGGTTGTGAATGTGTTGGAAGTCTGTTCTAGAACAAAGCACGATGTTAAAGAGGGGATCGGAGTCTCACAAAGTGCCAGTGAGATTTATGGGAATCCATGCTTTGGGAGGCAACCTGCAAAAGTAGAGGAACCAGGGGCAAGAATGGTTGAATCATTTTGGTGAGATGCAGGACATCAGAGCAACAGTTGAATTATCAGCTAGAGGTTGATTTGTGTATGATCAGCTGGTATTGGATGTTGGAGTATGAGCAGAAGAGTCACCAGGATCATTTTTGGTGGCTGTTTGCTTGAGTGATCTTGTTGCTGTCTGTGAACAGTAAAGTTTGACATATTTTGATAGGATCCAGACAGATTGAGGTGAGTCCTGTGGAAAAACACAGGCATATCCCCACCCCATAGTTAAAAGTGGGGTATGTTGCATGAGTGGGGAAGAAGGTCTAGGCCTATAGCAGCAATAACCATAGTGAGGGGTACTGCCATCAGTGAGTACATGTGGAATTGGATGTTTAGATATAGGACTTGTAAAGTTCCAAGAGAGAGGCTATAAGAATTTTAAGATGGGGTGATCAGGGAGGTGATATGAAATTTGACCAGGATATCCTTCGAGGGCTAGGGGTATTAAGTCTTCTAGGAACATGAGAGCCTCAAGACTAGAAACTGTGGAAGGAATAATGATATTTTCAAGTTCCTGCCTGAAAACCTGAAGAGTTCACTTCAGTACTTGAATAATAAGAACCACTAGGAAGTGGCTGGACGGCTGAACCCTCCTCTGTGAAACACCATGAGCACAATATATCCATTCAATGGTCCCTTCAGACTGCCAGAGACAAACAAGTGGAGCCCCCGGGGTGGGGGGGCAAAATTAACATAAGAAGGCAGAGACAGGAGGATTGCTGAGTTCGCAGCGGCTTGCCTGGGCTACATAGTGAGCTCAGGGCCAGCCTGAACTACAAAGCAAGACCCTGTCTCAAAAAGCGGAAACACACACACACACACACTCACACACACACACACACACACACACACACACACATAAGAGCCTAAAGTGGTTTGGACTGATCAGATCTGTAAAGAAGAGCCAACTGCAAAGCTGAGTTTACCTTTTCTTCACAAGCATGGGGTGTAATGTTGCAGGGTGAGGAGGGGTCAGTATTTTTGCACAACAACTGAAAGAATGGCTCAAGGTGGGCTGAAGGGATATTAAGCCAAGGATGAGCCCAGTTAATTTGCCCAAGTAGATGTTGAAGTTGGCATAGAGGTCTTGGCGGATGGGGAATGGCATAGAGCTGTGGGGGGAATGGGGAAGAGGTAGCAGAAGGCTGAGCCTGTACAGGAACCAGAGGGTAAAGTGATGGTATATCGCCATGGGGCGCCAGCATGGGAACCTGAGGGGAAGATGAGGGCGTGCTGCCCCGGACATTGTGATCGCAAGATAGCAGCACAGGGGCTGGAGATTTAGCTCAGTGGTTCCAGTGCCTGCCTTGCAAGTGCAAGGTCCTGAGTTCAGCCCCTGGTAACCATATACAATGCTGGGTGTGGTGACTCATGCCCACCAGCAATCAATACCACTTACCACAGTGCCGGGTGTGGTGGCTCATGCCTGTAATTCCAGCACTTGGGAGGCAGAGACAGGAGGATTGCTGAGTTTGAGGCTTGCCTGGGCTACATAGTGAGCTCAGGGCCAGCCTGAACTACAAAGTGAGACTCTGTCTCAAAAAAAAAAAAAAAAAAAAAAAAAAAAAAAAAAAAAAAAAAAAAAAAAAAAAAAAAAAAGATAGTGGCACAGGTGTGAGAGACTGTGTGGAAAATGACAGCGCTGAGGTGGACCCTATGGTAAGTGCAACATAGAATATAATGGCGACAAGGGAGGCACAAGAAGCCCAAGATTGAGGGTAGAGGGATTAAAAGGGTCAAGGCAAAGCATGACTGATAGGGAAAGGCGAGCCTTTGCCAACAGGCAATTCTAGGGCCTTATAAGCTAAGGTTGAGGGCTGAGCCATTGCCTGATGGGCAATGGTAGGGCCTGATAGGTGAGGGTGTACCATCACCTGATAGTCAGGTCAGGGCCTGATAGACGAAAATAGACTCACACGTTGATGTGGACTACCCAGGCTGGGGGCACCAGTTATCATTGGTTGATAACTGGAGAGGACATAACTGGAGAGAGGAGAAGATAAATGCTGAATTCCATTTTCAATATGTTGAGGATGAAATATTTCTGTGTAGTCAGTGATCATGTAAATATTCCAGTCCAGGGAGAAGTGAAGTAATGTGGAATTTCCCATGGGAACATGCAGTAACATATAGAGTGTCAGGAAGAATATGACCAGGGAGAAAATTGCTGGAAGGAGAGGAGAACTTGGAAGAAATCTTACACACTAAAATAATGAGGGCATTTCCTTATCAGTCTTACTTTCCAGGCTCACTTCCTCTCTTGGGATGCTGAAGGTCATTATGATGCAGCTCTATCAGCTTTGAATGCTCAGCTGTCCTCCCTTTAAAAGCTCACCTTTCTCATCTCCTTTAAGGTATCAACTGAGGACCTACATCTTTTACTAGTACTTAATAAATTATATGCTAGTTTTTGTAAACCTTCCCTGATAACAAAATGGTTTCATCTAATTAATTATGTACCAAGGAGTGTCTACCATTAAAGTCAACAGATCACAATACGGCTCATAACTCCTGTCAACAATTCCCCAGAAGCAACATTACCCATTCTGCTAAGTCAGGAAATACTCCAGGTTCACTGCCTTAACCAAAGACAGAGATGGAGACAGTGAATACAAGAACAACAGACAGCTGCTGGTTCTTTTAAATCACTTATTATTTCTACTTAAAATCTACTCCCTTCTAGATTCCCTCCACCTCACTGAACACATTAACTCAGTGGCCCTCCTGGTTATGGTTCCCATTCTTAAGTCATCATTTTTCTCCTGTGTGTACATGTGTCCTCTCCATATAATGCTATTCAGAATATCATGGGCTTTACATAACTTTGATGTGGTTATGACTTCATCCAAGAGTATTAACCAAGCATCTATCACTTTTTTAATCACACACAAGTTATCATACAAGTTCATATTCCTTTATACAGTTCTTAGTAACAAACTTAAATGTGTAGAAGGCATCTCATATTGAATGTATCCAACATCTAAGTTTATTTTTTCCTCCACTTGATTTTCCCAGTGTCAGTAATAGCAACACTAATATTTTGCATCTCAGGCCACTATACTGACAAGATCTTTGACTTCTTTCTTTCTATTCAACCCACATAGAAGTAGTCTTTTATTATTGCTAAAATTCTTTTATTTTTAAGACAGGGTCTCACTTTGTAGTTCAGGTGGCCCTGAGCTCACTATGAAGCCCAGGCAAGCCTCAAACTCAGCAGTCGTCCAGCCTCTACCTCTAACTCAGCAGTCGTCCAGCCTCTACCTCTTTCTCCTGAGTGCTGTGATTACAGGTGTGAGCCATCACGCCCAACTACTGCTAAAATTCTTACACAAGACTTTCCATCTGAATGTCACCATTTCCAGAAATTTCACTTTAATCCGGTTCTCTTTTATCTCTTGCATAGACATGACAAACTTATATGATGTGATAGAGTATCAGCACATCTTTCTACTATGCAACTCCTGTCAAAATAATCCTGTTTAAAGCTAGGGTTTACCTCAATGGCATTGTGCCTGCCTCAAAATTACAAAGCTGTGAGTTTAATCCCCAGTACCAACAAAATAAATAAATAAATAAATAAATAAATAAATAAATACATACATACATACATACATACATACATACATACATAAATAAATGAAACAAACAACCACACACACACACACACACACAACTAAGACAATTCTGCTTATTTCTTATTCAAGATTTTTGAATTTGCTGTTTAACTCATTTGTTTTTTAAGATTTTCTTCTCTCACTTCTTTGCCCAACTCTTGGCTTCATTTGATTCAGGTCTCTGCTGAAATGACAAACTTCAAAAAAGGCTTAAGTGATTATTCATTAAAAATTATCTCTTACCCTACTGATATTTTTGCTATTTTTGTTTTCATTTCACAGCATAACTTTTGTCTATATATTTATTTACATTTTTATTAGTTTTCCAACTGCCTCCTTAACTAGTATTTAAGTGCCTTCATGTTTTGGACTTCTCCTTCCCTATCACTGTATCCCAAGAACTTAAAATGCTACCTGGCTACAAAGACTTATAATTATTTGCTGAAGCAAGAAGTGAATATGTGACTATGGTACTCTGAAGATTTAAAAATGCAAGTTGTTTATGTTCTATATAGCTCTGCTTTTAATCTTCCAAATACTGTTGAAGGAACAAAGACAAAGTAGTTAAAGCTAAATATAGCAGCATTCTGATTGGGTCCACTGATGATCTTACATGTTTAAATGTGAAAAGCCTAGTTTTACTAACAGAGCATGCCTGTTTTATTTTTTGCCCTTAAACTGGTGTTGTGTCTTTAAAAAGAGCAACCAGACTGCTGTCTTCGAAAGGATTTTATTATCTCATGCTGAATGTAGAACTTTTATATTTAGAAACATAAACTCCCTTCTAATTATATCCAACCTACTGTTCTATATTTTGTGCACCACTTTGCAGTTTAGTGCCATACGATTTAGTTAGTACCATTTTGGTGTCAGAAATCTGACATTTCGATTGCTTTTGAAAAGTAATGGTAAAGTGGATTTGCACTGAATGAAACTTAGCATTCGCATTCTTGGCTTCTTAAAATTGTTCTTTCATTCATGTGTGATGATATACCTACAGTGTCAATGATAGGTCAAATACTTATTGTGATTCATGAATTCAGAGAAACTATTTTTAATCCTCAGCAAGACAAGCTGGCTGAGTTTTATTTTCCCCTAAAAACAAAGGACTAGAATGGAATTTTTAGTGTATTAATAAATGTTTGCATATGAAGTCAAATTTTTAAAGAATTATTATTTATAGAGAGACAACTGGTAGAATGCTGGTATGCTATGGAATTCTGATATTAGGTAGGTTATTACAGCTTGGAAGAATATCAATTGATTTTTTAAGTCATATGCTAGTCCCTCCTATTCTTGTATCTCTCTCTCTCTCTCATGCATTTCCCTTTCTATTTATATTTATGTATATATGCTTTATACATAAACATATAATTCAGAGTCCATGTGCATAATTATAAATAGATATTCAATCCATCAATCATCCATTTACAATTTCATGACAGGTTACATGTGGACAAATAAATAAAACAAATTCAGTTCCTTTCTGATGCTTAATACCTGTTTTACTAAGGATTTAATATAACTTTAAAGATCTTAATTCATCAAATCATATTTGTGGCATTTTAAATACTATAAAATGTTCATGATAAAGTTTAGAAATCCTTTTAAAAGAACAAAAATAAGAATATTATTAAAATTTATCTTAGAGAATTATCAAGTTTTAGTCATACTATAAAGCAGCTTGGAAAAGCACAAATTTAGGAACTATTTCATTCTGAATTTTTTTTAACTAGTAAAATAAGAGTGAATTTTTTTGAGTATGCCTAGAGATAGTTTCCTTCCTTATAAAATAAAAGAAATTGGCTATCTTCCCAAGAGTTAATCTAACTAAAAATTCTCATACCTTTTTTAAAAATTATTTAACATTATGTTTAGATATCACGGATGCATAATGAGAATTACCCTGGGCATTCAAAAATTAAAGATGAAAGGAGCTCAAACACTTGTATATTGTGTAGGATAGATACATTTATTTTTTTCTTTTTTCTTTTCTTTTTTAAAGTTTCACTTTGATTGGGACTTAGGGAGAATGACTCAAATTGGGTTTGTTCTGGGCTTCCTAGTGCAATAAGTTAGCCTGAAATAATACCTGACATAAAGGCAGTTTAACAGCATTTCATTTTTGTATTAAAATTTTTTCAAGTACTACAGTGATAATCTATAAATACGTGTGTGTGTGTGTGTGTGTGTGTGTGTGTGTGTGTGTGACATGATCATTATAGAGAAAACACATACAATGCTGGGTGTGGTGACTCACGCCCACCAGCAATCAATACCACATACCACAGTGCTGGGCATGGTGGCTCACACCTGTAATCCCAGCACTCGGGAGGCAGGGGCAGGATTGCTTCATTCGAGGTCTCACAAAGTGAGACCCTGTCTCAAAAAAAATAATTAAATGTTATTTTAAATGATAATCTATAAGATACATAGTCTCCTTAAGCATCTTATGAGACACTTATAATTTGAAAATAAATTTGAATAAGAAAAATTGATAGCTAAAAACAGAAAGCAAAGATTATGTATATGGGGTGGGAGTTGTAGGGAGGCAGGTGAGTAAGAAAAAAATGAAAATTAAGTCATGACATATACTGGTACAAATTTTCAGTGTCGAATTTGATCATGATGTGAGTATAAAAGGTACCAATAAAATCAATTTTAAAAAAAGAAAATAAAATTGAATAAATCCTAAAAAATCACATTGTAGAGGTTTGAAAAAAATAAATGTTAGATATAAATAAACCAAACCTTAAAAATTATAAACAAATGAATGTTTAAATTTTTCCCCTGAACAGATTAAAAAATGAAAATGTGACTATCTCAATATAAGCTTAAAAATAAAATTAGCATATATTACTGGCAAAACATTTATTAAACCAGGAATAATCACATTGATCGATGGCTTCTAACTAAGTATAAAATTCGCAATTCTAATTAGTTGTTGATAAGTATAGGTAACCTTATCACTGGGGATATGGGACTAATTCTTAAGTCACAAAGTTGCAGAGAAAAAATAAAAGGTTTAACATAACAAAAGAAAGTAACCTGATGACTATGTATGAGAGAGAAGTAGAATCATTTGATTGAGGCAAAAAATAATAATAATTCAGCGTCAAGAAGAGTATGGCATTTGGGATAGATTCAAGGACCCCCAACTGTGCCTATAGATTGTGTTATTTAAAATTGTGTCAGTTATCTATGACAACCTGTGAATACTCATTAAAACTGGATGGTGAGTTTATAGCTGGTCATTCTATTATTTCCCCACAACCTATAATTTCCATATTACAATTAAGAAAAAGTAGCTCATTCATATAATTTTTTTGAAAATAAATCCATCACTCATATTTAAATAATCAAGGATGTTCATAGATCAAAAACTTAATCTAAGGAGGTTTCGCATACCTTAACTATATTCTTTGAGTTTGCACTACTATGTAATTGGCTTAAAGGAAAGAAAGAGTGATAAAGATAAAACTGCCCAGCCAGGGATTTAGCTCAAGTGCTATCATGCCTACCTTGGAAGCAGGAGGGCCCGAGTTCAACCCCTTGTACCGAAAAAAAAAAAAAAAGAAAAAGAAAAAAACTGCCCAAATAACATGTGCTTTATATTTATATTTGGTTGAGCGAGCTAATGCTAGGTACAGAAAAATTTCTTATATGCCATGTAACCTGGTTGTTCTTCCAAATACTTAGGTTTTCACATTTCAGCTCCACATGAAGGGAATCTACAGGTTGCCTATAAAATTAGATGGACAAATTTTCTAGGAACTGTACAACACAGTGTAAGTGATATAAGTATCACTATTTGGGCATTTACTGGACAACTGTAATCATAAAGAGAAATAGATGTATTCCTTCGGATTCTAAATGGAACAGAGGTGATTTGTGATGACAAAACAGTTCTTTAAGAGGTCCAGAACTCTCACCTCTTAATCCTGTTCGTGAAGAAAATGGGTTGGAATGACAGTGAATGGAAGAAAATAGCAATGACAAGTAGAAATAGCTAGCCAAATAATGTCAAGAGGTGGAGCATTTTGCAGCAAAAAGCCCAAAAGTCAGACCAAAAGATGAAAGAAGTGGAAAAACATTGATACATGATTTTAATCTTCTATAAAAATTAATGTTTAACTACGGTTTCAACTAATAAAACAGATAAATTTCCAAATATACCAATATTTCCAGAAAATGAGACATTAACAGCATCTAATCAGAAAGATACCACTGAACACAATCCAGTGTAATACGAGGGTCTTCTTATAATAAAATTTAGCAATAATGACCTCAGGTTAATGAGTTTGCTTTATTGAAAAGCATCTGGTTTCGTGTTCTGTCTTTACAAGAAACAACCATTCTTGTATCTTCCTTAACACATTAATTCCGTTTTCTAGAATGAGTTATTGTCCAATTTTACAATTAAAAGAAAAAACTACTTGTAAATTAGTCTCAGTTTTGTCTTTGGATGCCTATTAGTATTGTTACAGACAGAACATTGTTACCACTTAGTGCTGATGAAGGTGGAGGACAAAAGGAACTCTGATTTATGGTGGGTAGGCATTCTACTTTGGAAGGCAATTGGATGGAAACTTATTAAGTTGGAAGGCAATTGGAAGGAAACTTATTAAGAAGCTAAATATACTTTTGACATACAAGCAGTTAATTACTCTCATTTTACTCAAAGGGACTGAGAACTTATGTATATACAACAACCTGCATGTGATTGTAACAACTTTTGATAATGGCCCAACCTTAGTGGCAACCAAGACATCCTTCAGCAGGTTAATTAACAAATAAGCATTAGTGTACTCAGATATTAAGATATCATTTAATGTAAAAAATGATCTGTCAGGCCATGAAAAAGACACAGAATAAGCTTAAATGTATATTGTTAAATACAAGAAGCCAGTCTGAAAGGACAATTTGAAATACAAGAAGCCAATCTGAAAGGCCCATTTATCATATAGTCCAAACTTTATAATATTCTAGAAAAAGATAAAACTGTGGATAGGATATTTTTTAAATAAAAATGTCTGTGGTTTGTAGAGGTTAAGAGAAATGATGTGCAAATACGTGGAACACAGAGGCTATTTAGGGCAGTGTAAATACTCTGCTTAATGTCCTAATGATGTATATGTCATTGTAAATTCATATAATCAGTGATTTGTAACACTGAACAACTGTAGATTCTGTGTGGCAATTGTGTGTCTTTGTCATAGGTTCATCAGCTGTAAAAACACACAGAAGGAGACTGATGGTGTATGCCTTTGGCCAGGATATGTATGGAAAAGCACAGTCATTTTCTGCTTAGTTTTTCTTAAAGGTAAAACTTCTCTAGAAGTTCTCTTTAAAATTCTTTTGTTGCATGAAATATTTGCCCATGTTAAGCATAAATGATTAGCTTCAAGTTCATAAGAGTACAGCAAGCCCTCAAGTTATGACCAGCCTGACCTACAAGGAACTTGGGTTAATTAGATGAATGGAATATTCATCTGCTTCTTGTTGTCTTTAGTATATATCCAGGTAAACTTCTAGATCTAAGTTATATTGACTTTCAACCAACTAGAATTACAACCAGCCCTCGGGAACTGATTAAGTCTGTAAGTCAAGGGTCTACTGCGTGTCTTAATAGCTAATGTTAAAAATAACTAGTCTCACAGGACATAGTACAAATATATACTTACTTATTTTATTATTAAGAAAAGGTTACTTAGTTAAGAATCTGTGTGTCAGAACAGTATTTTAATGTCATATTCAGTGGTGTAATAGAATAGAAACTTTATCCTTCTGAAGGTTATTTTCTAATACACAAAACTTAATTAGGGCCATCTGTTCCCCTGAACAGTTACAGCTTTATATCAGTCAACTGAGAAGACCACCCTTCTGTTGTTTTTTGTATTGTTCTTAATTTTAAAAATGAGCACCAAACATCTAATCTTGAATTTGTTGTTATTTCAATATATGTATGTTCTAGCACAACTGACACACTAAATGTGAGAAAAGGAAGAATACTATGCAGAGAGTACACTATATATCAAGATTTACAGATGAATTCTTGGATCTTGAATTTTAAGGCACAATATAGTATCAGTTGTCATGAGATTAGAAGCGGTTGGTTTCTTTTATTTTTAAATATGAAATGTAACGAAAAGCTCTTCACTTTTTGGTGAAATGTATTTTTCATAGTTTTGGAAGGTATTTCCTCAAGATAAAGGTATTTTTCTAATGCAATTTTCATTTTTACCCATATCCCTACCCACCCACCCACACCTCCCCACTCCCTATATACATGCTCTTTTATTTTCTTTCAGAATCATATTTATTCTTTCCCCTCATTACATCCCCAAACCAAATTTACCATTCTACAAAGACTGTCATACTTTCTAGAGCTCATTTGCATCTACAGGTGCTCATATTAATGAGAAAATCCGGTATTTGCCTATCTGTGATCTACTGATTTCACTCATTAGGGTGTCCTCCAGGTGTATCCATTTGCACATAAATGAATCTTATCATTCTTTATGGTAGAATAATACTCCATTTTATATAAAAACACACACACACACCTCTTCTTTATCCACTCTCCAGTTGATGGGCATTTGAGTTGTCTCCATGATTGAGTTATCACAAACTGAGCTGCTATGAACAAGGGTGTACATTTGTTTTTCCAATATGATTTTAAAAATTCTTTTAGATATA
Source organism: Thryonomys swinderianus (assembly GCA_004025085.1). NCBI lineage: Eukaryota > Metazoa > Chordata > Mammalia > Rodentia > Thryonomyidae > Thryonomys > Thryonomys swinderianus. The sequence goes on along the minus strand of PVIC010035185.1, from coordinate 1,809 downwards.
TTCCTAGCAGGGGGATAGCAGGGTCAAATGGGACCCCTAGTCCTAGTTTTCTGAGAAATCTCCACATAGATTTCCACAATGGTTGTGCAAGTCTACAGTCCCACCAACAGTGGAGAAGGGTTCCTTTCTCCCCATAGTCTCACCAGCATTTATTGTTAGTTGATTTTGTAATAGTGGCTATTCTTTGTGGAGTGAGATGAAATCTCAGTGTTGTTTTCATTTGCATCTCTCGAATGACCAGGAATGTGGAACATTTCTTCATATGCTTCTTGCTGCTTTGATTTCTGCCTCTGAGAAGTGTCTGTTCATTTCAGATGCCCATTTTTGAATTGGGTCTTTAAACTTGGGAGGCTGATCTGTTTAAGTTCTTTATATATTGTAGATGATAGCCCTTTGTCTGATAAACAGCTAGTAAAGAATTTTTCCCATGTTGTCGGTTGTCTTTTAGCAGTGCCAGTGACTTCTTTTGCTGTGCCAAAGCTTTTCAGTAGGATGAGATCCCATTTGTTGATTCTTTCTGCTAGTTCCTGTGCTACAGAGGTTTTATTCATAAAATCTCTGCCTAAGCCAGTGTCTCCAAGAGTTTTACTTAATCTGTTTTCCAGCAGGATTATTGTTTCTGCTTTAATGTTTAAGTCATATCCATTGTGAATTTAGTTTTGTGCATGGTGAAAGAGATAGGTCTAGCCTTAACTTTTGGCAGGTTGAAGCCCAGTTTTTCCAGCACCATTTGTTAAAGAGGCTGTCTTTCCTCCACTGAGGATGTTGGCTCCTTTGTCAAAGATAAGGTGGCTTAATGTATCCAAGCTTGTTTCTGCATCTTCTAATCTATTCCACTGGTCCTCAGGTCTGTTACTTTGCCAGTACCATGCAGTTTTTATCACAGTGGCTTTATAGTAAAGTTTTAAATTGGCGATTGCAAAAGCAATTCTAAGTAACCACATTTCACAATTTTAAATAAATGCAAGCATAAAATGTATACTTTATGATATGTTGGCTGTATTATTTGCAGAACCATTTATTGGAATCTGTTTTACTCTAAAGCCTATTTTAAAATATCGTGATATAGTATCAAATGATAGCTTTGTCTGCAACTTCTTCACCCCCCCCTCAGTTCCCAATACATTCTTAGGGAAACTGATGTTGACTTGGGCCCTTACACAGCCTAAGGTAAATGAAATCTAATATATGAACTTGACTTTTATGATTCTTTGTGCTTGACCTTTGATTTGGAATTTGACGAAGAGTCTAGATTGTATTTTGTCTAATTTTTCCCACTGGTTTATGAAATTAAATTTCCTCAGGCAGCATATTCTTTTGGTGTCTGCTCTAGAATTTGAGGTTCTACTAGCTCTTAACTAACTTTTCAGATCTCAGTTGTCTTTGGGACGTTTTTCCTTTGTGTTGTAAACCAGGTGAATCCTGTATTAGCTCTGTTTGAACTCCAATCCTCTTCTCTGGGTCAGCCATTCTGTAGGCCTACACATGTTTCAGGTACCAGGGACACCACTGGTACATAACGATCAAGTTCAACCTACAATGTAATCTATAAGACCTTTAGAAAAGTCATCTGTCTCTAAAGGATGTTTGGAGATGCTGCAGGTTATTCGAGTGAGCAATCAGTCATCGAGGAGAGCAAGCAGTGCTCAGTCCAGTAATGGATATTGCTTTTCCTTCCTTCCCTTATTCACTCACCTTTTTTTCTCCCTTTGCTTTCCTTTGACTTTCTTAGTAAAGTAATAACATATAAACCTTTGCTTCAGGATCTGTTTCTAGGAAGTGCAGGTAAAAACACTGTTTTTTTTTTTT
>PVIC010035184.1:0-19179 GCA_004025085.1 Thryonomys swinderianus | reverse complement strand
CTCCTCCCCCCGCCTCCCCTCCCCCACCGCTGGTCCCTTCCCGTTCACACAAGTCTTATCTTCTGAGTCCCATTACCTATGCTTTATTACCATCTTTATATCAAGGTTTCTCATATAAGAGAAGCCATGTGATACGTAACCGTATGTGTCTGATTTATCTCTTTATGCTAAGGTCTCAAGGTGTACCCTTTTTCCTACAAGAAACTCAAGTTTACCCTTCTCTATGGCAGAGTTATACTCCATTATGCAGAAACACCAGGTTTTCTTCATCCATCCATCTGTTGACGGGCACATAGGCCGCATCCAAGATTCACCTATTATGAATTGTGCTGTAAGCACAGGTAAGAATGAATCCATGTACCATAATATGGTATTTTGAACCCTCTCAGGTATATACCTAGAAGTAGAATAGCTGGGTGGCATGGAATTTATCTTTATTTTATGTTTGTCCTTATTCATTTTAGGACTTTCCATAACGATTTCCACGACGAGAGCGTTATTTCTGTAGTAGATCTCGTGAGCCCACGGGAGAGCGAGTCCTTCCCGGGGGCCGCTGTGGCTGCTGCCACGGTCTGCAGCGGGGGCCACGGGGGCGCGGGGCGGGCGCACAGTCCCCGCGAGAGAAAGCAGGACTCACGCCACGGGGGACGGAGCTGAATCCCACGGAGCTTTTTAGGAGGATCCAGGGCTGGCTCCATTCGGAATCGCACCCGGCAGTGGGTCCGAGGCTGTCTGTAGGAGCGGCCTCACGTCCTAGCGGGGTGGCCACGCGAGCCGCCGCCCCATGCTGGCTGCTCCGGGCAGGAGCCGAGGGGACTCTCACGCCTTCGGCGGCAGCAGGAGTGTGAGCCGTGCCACGCCGGTCCTGAAGACGTACATTATTTTCACAAGCACTAGCTTTATTTTGTATAGTTGCTTCAGAACACCCATAGTTTTCACTATTCTGTTCTCGAATGCTTCCCCCCAAGCCCAGGTAGGATTGTTTTAGGTTATTTTATGTACCTTGGGGTCTGAAGACAGTACGGTCAGACGGTGTTAAACCAGTGCCTGCTCTGAAGTCAGCGACCCGAGTGCCCAGCCCCAGGCCCCTTCGCATCGCGGCCGGGAAGCCCACAGGCGGGGTCTCCCTCCGTGGGACCCCAGCCCCTGGCCCAGGCCGCGCACGACTGTGTGTGCTGGGAACAGAGGCTCGGGCGCGAGCAGACGTGTCGGTCTGTGCCGGCCCGGAGGCGGACACGCGCGGCCCCGTCCCGGGGTGCCCCGCTCCCCTGGGGTCGGTCGCGGACGCGGCGTGACCTGCAGCCGCAGAGCGCGGTGCGGGAGAGAAGCTCGCGAGCGCCCAGGTCCCGCCACGTTTGGCTCCTGCGCTCCCGCCGTCGCTCCGGCGGCCCCGAGCAGACACTGGCCTTCGCCGCAGCGCGTGCCGGACCCGGCGCACCCCCGCACACACGGGCTGCCGCGGGCGAGGCCAGGGCGCGGGCTGCCGTGCTGAGCGCCGGCGGGAGAGGCCGCGGAAGCGGAGCAGTGGGGGAGTCTCCAGACGGCCCGCGGAGAACTCGGGGAGCCAGCAAGGAGTCGGGGGAGCCAGAGAGCCGGACCGGCTGGGACGGTGAGGCGGGTGTGTTCGGGGCGGGGCAAGGGCGTGGACGGAGAGCGGAGGCGGAGCCGGAGGGCAGCGGGGAGGTCAGCCGCAGGGCTCCGCCGGCCCAGTGGGCAGCGTCTCCGCGTGCCCGGAGATTCCACCCCGACCCGAAGCCGCAGTGAAGCGCAGCGGGCAGAAGGACGGGGTGCGGGGAGGGGACGCGGTGGGCCCCCAGCTCCGACCAACACATGGCGCGAAACACAGCCGCTGGGTTGTTCGCTCAGGAGAGGGTCGGACTCGGCTCTAACAGTCAGGAACTTGGTCTTTGTTGGGGTTCGCTTCAGTTCTGCGTGGGTGTGTGGTGCAGAGGTCCAGACACAGGCGGGGCTTTGGGGCTGGGATCCAGGGCAGGAAAGAGGAGAGCGCTTCGGAGATGTCCTGTCATGGGACCCTGGAGGTGTGCGACAAGACCCTATCACCAGAAAGGAGGCTGTGGGGAGCACGGGGAGCGACTGGCAGCGTCAGCACGGGCACCCATGGCAGAGGGCAGCTGTGTCCAGACGGCTGAGCGGATTAGCAGGCCTGAACATCACAGCAGTCAGAGAACTTGGCCAGTGGAAGAACTGTGAGGTACTGTCCACCCCGCAGACGGTCAGCAGATTCCAGGGAGTTAAAGTAATCCTGTCCAAGTGGTGCTCCGATTTCAAAACAGCAATAGATCGATAACCTGAAAAGTGATTATGATAATTAGCATTTACCAAGTATCTCCCACAGCCTGGGCACTAGATGTAAGTTATCTCATTTAATTCAGACACAAGCAGTGCGGGGTGTGGGCTCACTTTCCAGGGGCATAACTGAGGACCAAGCGTCCGGGAGCAGCGCGCAGCCGGCAGCGCCGTGGGCCCGTGCGCGGGCAGGGCAGCGCGGTGTGTGCAGTGGGAGCGGCGCCCCCTGCTGGTCCGAGGGCCGTCCCGGCCCGGGCTTGCGGAGCACTGAGCCGCAGCGGGAATTCCAGAGGAACTCAACTCTATTTATTTTAAAATGTATTTTTATTAGTTCACGTTCGCAGTACATAATGATCGCATTGCTCATGGGATTGTGTGTGGGCACACAGCACCCCTCAGATCTTGTTTTAGCCCCTTCCCTTCCCCTCCCTCCAAACTTCTTCCCCTTCCTGCTTATACAACCTATTTCCATATTTCCCTTCAATTCCTTTTTTAAAATTTTTTCCTTCCTCCCCTCCCCTCCCCCATCCCATTTCTCTTCCCATTGGAAATAGCTCTTCCTGCTTCTGAATATCTGTCCTGTATTTTGTTCCTTGTTTGTACTTTTGCTTTTCATATAAGATAAACAGTGAGGGCCAGAGATTTAGCTCAGTGGTTCCAGTGCCTGCCTCGCAAGCGCAAGGTCCTGAGTTCGATCTCAGTAACCACATACAATGCTGGGCGTGGAGACTCACGCCCACCAGCCATCAATACCACATACCACAGTGCTGGACTTGGTGGCTCACGCCTGTCATCTCAGCACTCAGGAGGCAGAGGCAGGAGAATTGCTGAGTTTGAGGCTTGCCTGGGCTCCACAGTGAGCTCAGGGCCAGCCTGAACTGCAAAGCAAGACCCTGTCTCAAAAAAAAAAAAAAAGATAAGTAGTGATATTTAAACATTTGTGTCTATCGCTTCTCGACCTTTTGGCTAAGATCAAGTGTAAACATTTGTGTCTGATTTATTTCACTTAAGATCAAAGACTTGACATGCACCCATTTACTTAAAAGTATTTCAAGTTTATCCTTTTCTACGGCAGAGCAATACTCCACTGCATAGAAACACCACAGGGACTTTATCGGCTCATCTGTTGCTGAGCATGTGGACCGATTGCACTACTATCAATCTGGGTGTGTATAGATCACTGTGCTATGAGGACTTTAGTGCTTTTGGGAAGAGACCTAGGAGCGGAACATCTCGGCCAAGTGGAGCCTCTGGTTTTAGTTATCTGAGGAATCTACCTATTGCTTTCCACAAAATGTCTCCAGTTTGCATCCCCAACAGCAGTGGATTGAGGAGAAACCGACTTTTGGTGTGATCCAACCAGCTCGTTTAAGTCTGGCGGGACTCTGGCCAGTGGCTGCCGTAGTCGACACCTCAGGGCCTGGTCAGGAGGAGGGATGATGGCCTCAGGGCCGAAGCCGAGTCCAGCTGGCCTCAAGGCCATGGCTCAGGCTGCTCGGGCAGCTCGGTGCCCGCTGGAAGCGCCGAGTGCTCCTCCCATGTGCACCTCTGCCGGCAGCAGAACCTTCCGGTCTGTGCCCAGCCACATTCGGGCGCGCCGAGCGGACACTGTCCCCACGAGAGTCCCCAAGGACACAGCCGGTGGGTGGCAGCAGCGTGTCCTTCCCGGGAGGGGCCCGCTGGGGCCCTCGGGGTCCTCGCCGCTGCTGAGCTCCGGCGGGCGAGGTCCGCGGCTGCCAGTGACGACGGTGCTGTGCGCTGCACCGGGCTGTGACCAGCCGGTGTCGTAGCAGAGTGAGCAGAACCGGGCGGGAGAGACTCGGGGTGGTCAGATGATGGGTCCCCAGGCCTTGAGGGCAGAGCGCCACGGCCGTGGAGACAGCTGGTGCCATCTGCTCTGTGAGTGAACGCGAGGAACAGGGGAAGGCGGGCTCCGTCTGCTGGGCCAACCGGAGAGCAGGAACTGGGCTTCCCGGAGCCAGGACCCCCAGGAGCAGCACGAGGACCCGTGGGTGCAAGTCCCGTGACCCCGCCCAGGACTGCGCCCCACGGTGGCTGCTTCTCCGTGGCGGCGATGAGAGATGGGGCACGTGCTGCAGAGCCGATGTCCCGGTGATCGTCCCCAAGGGTAAAAGGGAGGGTTTTCAGCCCACAGGCCGCAGTCGGCTGGCCCCAGGCAGGGTGGCCTGGCAGAGGGCATCGAAGAAGAGAAGCAGCCCATTACAAGGCGGGGAGGGGCGGGGAGAGGCGGCAGCAGCACCCTGGCCGCTTTCCCTCCCGGGACACAACCTGCTGCGTGGGACCCCCACACCCACGCTGGGCTTCCGGTGCCCACCCTGGGCCCACGGCAGCGCATGCAGCCGCCACGCGCTCGTAATCCCGGCACCACGCGCACTAGATCCCGCCACCTCCGAAAGCCCGTCTGTGCGCGGCGCGGCCCCGGGCGGTCTGGGCGGGCCCCGGGAGGAGGGGAAGGGAGTGGGCGGCCGGCGCGTTGCATTCCAGTCGCCGCGCCGCGGATCTGCGTTTTGAAGCCTCAGGCCTCTGTCCTCCTTCGGCCCGGACCCCCCCCGCCCCGTCACAGGAGCAGCCCTTCGGGGACCGCTCAGACTCCCCAGCTCACGCGTCTGCGCAGCCTCGCACGCCGCCCTCCCGGGGCTGCCTCTCCTGCCTCGTGCTCCTCGCAGCCTCCCCTTGCGCCCTTGCCAGGGCCTGCCAGCCTGGGGGTCTCCGTCTTCCCTTGCTGTGCGGTGCCCTGCGAGGCTGGCCCGGCTGCGGCTTGCTGGGCTGGACGCGTTTCCGACTCAGCGATCCGCAGTCAGACCCAGAGGACCCTGCGGGACTCGGGGACCGGTAGACTGAAACGTACTGGGCCGGACCCAGGGCGCGCGGGCGGCCACACCGCCTGCCTGTCAGCGAGAGGAGGCTTCTGTTGATGTCTGGTCCCAGGGGATGCAAAGAGAATGCCTGAGTGGCAGGAGAGGACGGAGAGAAGGTGCTGGCCTGGCACGCGTGGGCAGCACGGCCAGCTCTGAGGACAGCTGGGCATCTACCTGTGGAGGAAGTGCTGACAGTCCTTAGCCTGGGCATGCAGCTCAAACAGGATGATCGTTTCCTCCAAGCTCTGAGAAGCCGTGACTTCGGTCTCCCCGAGCTCAGTGCTTTCACTCAGTGTAGCATTGCCCTCGTTCTGCAGGGCGTCGTATCAAAATGAACACTCAGAGGGCACACGCGCTCCTCTCCGTAACGCAAACTCTCCACTGCTCAGGCTTTGCTAGCAGAATTCTTTTCCCGCCCAAGTCCCCAAGGGCCCCTTCTCCAGGGAGGTAAGAAGCCAGGTGGGTTCCTCGCCAGTCACTGGAGCCGTTTCACCTAAAAAGAAAGTCAGTATTTAAGTAGTATCACATCTCCTGTCTCCAGCTGAACTGGCCACCATATAGCCACGTTGGGGAAGGAAGTGTCCTCAGTGTAATGTCCTGGGCAGATTTCTGGATGTGTTGCTGACTCATACAGAAAGTGAGGAGGACGTAGTTGTCCAGCTGACTTGTTCATCCCCCTCGCCGGAGGGTTCCTCCTCCTGTCAAACCATGATCCCGGAGACCTGAGGAGGGCTGGGGTCCGGGGCACTCGTCAAGCTGTCCTCTGTCCAGGGCTTGCCTTTGCGTACGGACACAGCTTTTGCAGCCAGGGCAGTTGAGGATATGAAATCAAGGGAGACTTTGGTCTCCGGTGAATTTTATACCTGTCTAATCAGAGAGTCTGTGCCGGAGCGACTGAAAGTTCTCTTTCCCGGATGCGAAGATTCTGATGAGTTTCAACCCTTTTGGCCTCTCTCATCCTTAGTCATAACAGCTGAGAAGTGCAAATGAGTCTGGCGCCTTTGGGAGCATCTGACCGTCTTGGTGGAGGCTCTGACAGGTGATGTCCAATATTAACGGTGCTCTAAACAGTGAACAGATGGGTCTGAGTCGCTGCCTCAGACGGACACCCTGAGTCTCACACCAGCTTTCCTTGGTGTCTCTCCCAAGGTAGCTGCGTTCCCGGCACTGAACTTAGCAAACTGACAGAGCAAAGTCAGAGAAAAGGGCTAGTGTTCCGCTTCCTTCCAGGGCCCCATGTACTTCCGTTTCTCTGGAGGGACTTAAATGGGGGGACTGTTTTTCTTGCCCTTTCGAAGTCCTTGCATCCCAATATTCTGCACAGGTGATTTAATCTTAAAAATCTTAGACGTTTGGTCGCCGCTGATCCAGCCTAACCATTTGTGTTTCTTTTGGCGGTGTGCGTGAGCACGTGTGCGCCGGAAGCACGCCCTCGGAGCCTGTCTGCAGCCCGGGTCTGCGCAGGACTCGGGGCGCCCCCGGGTCACGGCCCTGTCAGACGCAGCAGGGACCCTGCACAGCTCGTCCCCCCGCAGCTCACCAGCAGAGTGCGGAGGCGGGAAGAGACTCCGGCTGGGGGGCTGGAGTCCGCGGATATTAAGAGGCCCAGCCGGCGGGGCTGGAGTCCTTGGAGCCCTCTGTCCGGGGACACGGCGTGGTCGCGTCGCTGCCCGTGGTCACCCTCGGTCCAGCACTAGGCTTCGTGAGGCCTGGTGGCTCGGGGGACGTTGCGTCAGCTCGACGCTCCTGCACAGGTGGCCGGGCTGGGGCAGGGCTGCGGCCCGGCCTCTGGCTTCGTGGAGTGACGAGTAATAAATAACAGCGATGTGGGCGACGCGGGCCTGGCCACCGGGCGCCTCGGAGGAAGTCAGCTCGCGGTGACGAAGCGGAACATAGAGAAGCAAAGGAGGCCGCGTGCTGCGGGGACCGAGGGCCGCCCCGCTGGGGAGGAAGGGGCGGGAGCGGTGTCCGCGGCGAGGGTGGGGACGGAGGGCCGAGGGCGGTCTGGGCAAGACCGCGCTGCCCTCAGCTGACCCGTCCCTCATCTCTCGGCCATCAGCCAGCGCCGACCGCTGGCCACGGGCAGAGTCTCCGCGCTCCGGCGTGTGACGGCGGCTTAAAAGCTGCGCCACAGAGCTTTCCTGCCGTGCGGTCTCCTCGGCGGAGAACTTGGCTTAAAGCAGGAAGCTGCGTAGTCGTCAGAGCGCCTCCGCGGACTCCTGTGTGGCCTCCCTCTCCCTTCCGTTCTTCTCTTCCCCCACTGGGTTGTTCAGCATGCCCCCCACGGCGCCCCGATTCCTGTGTCTCGCTGCTGGGGTCTCGGACACCGGGGCTCCGCGTGACTGTGAGGCGGTCCCGGGGCAGGACCCGCCTCTCCACCGGCGCTCCCGCACGCGCCCCGGTGGCTCGAGCCGAGCAGAGCCCACGGAGAGCCCTCTGCCCCCACGGTCTGTGTGGCGTGGAGCTTTGGTGTCACGGTGTCGCGCCTTTTCAGCAGGGCTACTACTTATGAGGGAAGAGGATGGGATTAGAGTAGTAACCTCCCCCTTCTTGAGAACTTAGAAAAAAATAACTAAGTGATAGGCAGAAAAGCACATGACAGATGCGCTTAATTCCTTTTTTTCCCCTGTATTTCGGATTGAATTTAAGACCCTCACACTGAGCTATATCTCCCCTATTTCTTTTTTTAATTTTGAGAGTTTCTCACTAATCCTGTAAATTGTCCAGGCTGGCCTGAGTCTGTGACCGTCCTGCGCCAGCCACCGGAGCGTAGGGTGTGGGCAGGCGGCTGCAGAGCTGGCCCCATCACTCCCTTGTCCCCCAGCGGGCTGCGTACCGAGCAGACCAGCACCCAGTTCCCAAACGAGGCGAGACTGCGACAGGACCCACCAAGCGGCCCCTCCTGGGTGTGCGCGGTGCCTCACGCTGATGCACTTGGACCTTGTGACCCTGCTGCCCGCATCTACAGAGCGCAGACAGGCTCCGTCCCCGCAGCCCCGTGGAGAAGATGGTGCACTGTAAGCGGCAGCCCGTGGGCCTGCTCGTGGCTGGGAGAGTCCTCAAAACACTGCGGGGCAGGAAAATGGCCTGCAATGAAATAAGACAGACGCCAGGTCCAGGGATAGTTTTTCTTTTCTTTAAGGGAGTAAAAGACAGTCGTTTGTGCTCGTTGCCCTCCGAGGATCATCAAGGCGTACAGTGCCCTTCTTTCTGAATGGAGAGGGGCACAGCTGGAGGAACCTCACTGAATTGTAAGCACGCACCGGAGAGGGCCTCCCCCAGGGCACACTCGAAGTGGCCGTGCAGCCGCTGCCCTCCCACGTGGACAGGGGTCAGGCGTGACGTCGGAGGTCTGCAGGGCTGGCTGCGGGGTCCGCGCACGAGCTGGACACGGCCCGGCCCCAGGCGCACGGAGGACAGACGGGCAGACAGCGCTCAGACCCCGTCTGTCTTGTCCGGGGTTAGCGGAGTCAGCTTCCTCTCTGACAGGCTGCAAGAAAAAGTCTTTTGAATTTGAGGGTTCAAACTGCTGTGACGCTATGAAGCAACGATTTGAAGAGCCTTTGTAGACTCTGCTGAAAGACAGCTCTGCACCTTTGCATAGAACCCTTTCACGCTGTCTGACATTCCTGTGCTTTCATCTGTAAAATGCTATCCTTCCAGGACATGCCACGGGGAAATTATAAGCATCTCTGTCTGATATCTGGCAGGGACCCTGCTCTCCGGAACAAAGCTGGGGTGTGGAAGACTCTTTGTGGTTTACATTGGCCTTTTCAATGGCCTGTCGTGTCTCCTTGATTTTTTAATCAAATCTTGAAAAAAGAACCTTCCAAATTAACTTCTATGGTTCTTACAGCCTCGATGCATCAACCCAGATTTCAGCTTAATTCCGCATCTCAGAATTTAGACTGTTTTTACCGTTCACAGCTAATGTATTTTCTAGACTGTGTAATACCCTGCTTTCTATTTTATTGCTAGCATTGCTGTCTGGTTTGGGCTCATTCCTTTGGATTTTTTAATTATCCTGAGCATGTTGCTGATTATTAATATCTCTTCTGGAGAAAAGCAGGATAAAGAAGAACACAGGCACTGAAAATTTTTCCCAATCAGTAGGTGAACATCTGAGTTACTGGTCCATGGGGCAGTTTTGTAAGATCCTTATTTCAAAAGTGGGGCACAATCTGTCGCAGGGGCGGTGAGCCCCTGGCACCCATGCTGTGGTGGGCATGCAGATCCCCTTCCATTGGCACACAAACCGATTGAGTGGCTTTTGCCTAACTAAAACCTCAGTATTTAGATTTGGTAACAATGTTGGCCCTTTGGGATAAATAAGTGGGTTGCAGTTTGGACGCTCGGTCTGTAAAAGGTTCACCATCCCTGATCAATAGCTCTCGTGTTCATTCTATGATGACAGTGTCACTTGACCAAGGTAAACATTCCAAGGTTTTCTGTTAGTGCATGTTTTCTGGAGCTGATATAAGGAAGGTCTTGCTAGTACTTTTTTGTTGGAGCTTGTTTGTGGAATCTTATCATCCACATGAAACTGTTCCTCAGGCTTTGAAAATGATCTAAAGCTCCTCCTATGGCTGACTCCTGGCCCTTCCTTTCTGGATCTTCTTCATGAGAAACTCTGCTGTTACTGAGCACACAGCTCATGTTAAGCAGGACCAAAACATAACCAGAACCTACAGCAAAAAATAATATCTCTCTGCTTCCCTACTTTTCTGTTTCTGTAAGACGTTGTATTCAGAGGGAGTTCTCAGAATGCTCTTCAAAACTCCTGCTGTACGTCTATGGGTTTTGGTTCTGCATACATTAATATCCCTTCTTTTTTACAAAAGCACCACCCAGCTTCTCAGGGGCAGAGATGTCCCCAGGGAGACAAGATGTTACACAACTACTGCTTTTTCCCCTGTGACTGCGTCTTGGTTAAGGAGGACACAGCAAAACAAAGAGCATATGACATTAGTGTGGCCTCACAGTGTAAGTCATGGTCCAACCTGCAAACGTGTCTCACACACCTGCTTAAAGTCAGGCTCTCTGGTGCTGTGTGCAGCTGACATGCTGATATGCAAGCTTTTACCTCTTCCCTACAGCTGCTCAGAATGTAGCAGAAAACTAAACTAAATAAATAAGAATGATGGAGCATGTCTGCCTGCGGTATGTAGCTGAGCATTTCAGTAGAAGGAAAAATCTGATTACTTGGGGGGATGAGGAGTACAGAATGAACAGATGTTATTTAGGACCAGCTTTCCTAGGCTGATCGCTAGCCCTTAGGCTCCATCCCTCCTTCCCCAGCAACTAGGGCGCACAGAGCCATGACAGCTAGGAAAATCTTTCTGTATATTCTAGCTCACATGAAATACATGCCAGAGGGAAGTAGCATAGTGATTTTTATAGAACCACATTGCTGCCACATGCAAACAATTTAAATATAAATTGAGAAAGAGGGGTGTACGAAGGAAATTGGAATAAGCGTGATCTAATGGATGTCTTCCCAGATCCCAGTGATCTAATGGATCTAGCAGATCCCAGTGGCTTCTAGACCTGACCGGAGTGTTGAGTCCCAGTGAAGGCACCATCATCACAGGAAAAGGCACCAGATTAATAGCGAAGGCTCCGTTTACATTTCTATGTTTCTGTTGTGTTGCATCCTGTATAAATGTAGTCGAGTTGGTGAAATAAAGGTTAAAATCATTCATTTTAGGTGGTAATATTCCATTCACTTCATCATGAAATGTGGGTTTATAAATCAACCATGCAACTTAAACAAATCCTGGGAGACTGGAGAATGATAAAATGAAGATTTTAACTACTGCTTTTCTGACACTAAAAAATTATCACCTTAGTAATAGTCATTTGAATCCACTATCTTTGTGTTTGCTGATACAGTATCTATTGGCCATGTTTAATTATCCTGAGCATGTTGCTGATTACTAATATCTCTTCTGGAGAAAAGCAGGAAAAAGAAGAACACAGGCACTGAAAATTTTCCCCGTCAGTAGGTGAACATCTGAGTCACTGGTCCATGGGGCAGTTTTGTAAGATCCTTATTTCAAAAATGGAGCACAATGTGAATTTCAGTTTCAGTTAATTAAAATGAAATGGAATTAAAATTAATTTTCTTGGTTGCACTAGATACCTTTAAGTGCTCGTAAGTCGTGTGAGGAGAGTGACTTTCATGAGGCACTAGGCAAATTTTGAGCATTTTTATTGTTTCAGAAAATTACGTTGAGCAGGGCCACCCTTTGTTCACAAGGTTCCACTGCTTAAGAAACTGAAAACTAATAGACCTCTCGACTATCAAAAGAAAATGTACATTAAGAATTTCTTATGTGGATTCTTTTTTGAAGTGTGAATGTTTCTAACTCTGGTTAAATATAAGAACTGAGCTAGGGAAAGATCTTGCTAATGTTGAATATAATGGGATTTATGGCGATGTTAACCAAATACAAATTTTTACTAAGAACAAACCGATCCCATGAGATTTTTTTTTCCTCGTGGGAAATTGCGGCCAGTTCTTTAAACAAGGAATGGATATCCTGAAGTCTGAGAGGCCTGGATTGTAGATCCCATGCACATACCCACTCAGAGTCCTTTCTAGCCATGTTCCAAGTCTGACTTAAACGTCTGTAAGAAGTATTTTATATGTGAGACTGAAAGTTGTGGACTATACCTCGAATGTAGTGAAATATGTGGTGCTGTGCTACCAGCTACTGGCTGAGAGCTTCATATTCTAATTGTAATTATTTTCCATCATTAGGTTAGATTTTACGAGGAAATGTTTGTGGGGATATTTAGTCAGGGCGGCCTGCAAGGAGAAATGTCTTAGAAGAGCTTCTAAAATACAAACACAGGGTGATTTTATTTATGTAAATCTAAACATTAGATGATGGAGATCAATTTCATGAGAGAATGACTAATAAACCGGAGTTTTCAAAACCATTTTACTCCAGTGGAGACACGTCTCGGTAACTGCATAGATCAAGCAGCAGCCTGGACCACGTCTCCACATACCGCACGGGAGGGGCCAGTCAGCCGCTCCGTCACACACGGTCCGCACCTCAGACAGCTCTGCTGGGCCTGAGCCTGACGCCTAGGATCAGAGTAACCCTGTCGCCTCAGAGCGCGCCTGCCGGGTTACGTGGGAGCCGATCAGTACCTCGGACAGCTCCCGAAATCCATGTGCTCTTTCCCAAGATTTCTTCATTTCTTTAGAAAGCTGCCTGTGCAAACCTGTTTCATGGTATGATATACACAAATACATGTCTTGGTACAACTTAATTGACATTCTAATTCCATTGTAAGTTACTATGAGTCAGTGGAAGCAGTATCACAGATGTTATTTTTTAATATCTCAGGAAGTAAATGAGATACTGTTTTTCAATGAGGCGGAAACCGATATCTTAAAGATTATTGGGATTTTTCAATTTTTATTATTTTATGTTTTGAAATGCTGTTGTTAGTATTACTATGATGTGATTTGGTTTTGGCATGCCATTAGCTTTATGTTTCCCTATAAACTTTCACATTTTGATAAGCATTTTGAAAATAAAAACCTCTATGAAATGAATAACAAGAAAATGTATAAGGTAGATTTTTGGTGTTGAAATTTATGGTTGAAATTTCTTCAACACAACAGAAAGTTTGAAGAAAAAAATGAAAACAGAGCTTTTGCAAATGAGACTAGTACCAAGAAGCAATGAGAGAGAGGGGTGGGGAAATTCAGATATGTTATGTACATGTGTAAATTCCCATATTAAATGCAACCATGATATACTGCAAACATATATGAACACAAATTAATTAAAAGAAGAAAAAAGAAATTTCTTCCATAATGCATAATTTCTAAGCATTTTATTCAGAATAAATCTCTGATGATTTCCAATAATAGTATGAGTTTTTCTTCCTTGGAACTGCTATGACATTTGGGCTAAATTTCCCTTTAGGAAACTATGACTTGTTTTTATGGATCTAATTTTAATCCCCCCACAGAGATTACATTAGAATATGCTTAGAGGCAAGTACGTGCTGTCCTCCCTCCACTCCACTGCTCTACGTGATGTCTGGTCCACTGCTGATCTTATCTGTGTCCACGTTTGTGATTGGCACCATTTCAGGAGGTCTTGGAGAGTCATAAATGAATAAGTGAGGGAGTGTCCATAAAATGGAATAATGCCCCCAAAGAGAAAGGGTGACTTGAAGGAGCAGATGCAGTTTCAGTAAGAATGATCCTTTCCCCTAGCAAAAGTCTCCTGATTCCAGTTTGATGGAGAAAAACATGAGCAATATAATTTTACCTAAGACAGATTATTGCTGAGAAGCGAAGTTGGTCATGACTTTCAAAAGCCCCTACTATCATCTAGATATAAAGAATTTATGTGTACATGTTCTAGGTAAGAAATAGACTCTTCATCTTGGCTTTGCTCCTACCCAGAAAACAAGTGCATCCATCCACACAGATCGCGAGGCCCGTTGGAATCAGCTCTGTAAGAAAAACATGCATTTCTTGTGCCAAGGAATACTATGTGTCTCTTCGGTCTACATGTTCCAAAGATGAAACAGAGGCATGTAGCGAAGATGGAAGATGCACAAGAGTTCTCATGTGTAACCGGAAGTCAATGGGTAATTGTGTGGCTGAGTTAAGCAGATGATGAAACGCACTAAAGACCCCTGGACAGTCAATGGAGTCTTCAGGAAGGCCAGTTAAACTAGCTCAAGGATATCTAGCTATGATGAATGAAGCTGACCCCCAAATACCTGGCTTGAGAGAGAAGCCACATTGTGTCTCTGAAGATGGCGCTGCTGGCTGGCCCTGTGGAGATTGGTGCACTCCTCGTGTTCTGCACCGGTAACTTACAGTTCCCCTAGAAAGGGAGTAGCCGGACTGTCTCTGTAGGATTGGACAGGGAGGAAGAGCTGAGAACTTCATTTCCTTTGTGAGACTGGGGTCCACCAGAGTGGGGGCCTTGACAGACACGGACAGGGAGGCCAAAGTAAAGCAAGTGAAAATAATGGAAAATCCTCATCACACATAAAATGATAATCCAATCCCTTCATCATTGATATTGGTGCATCATTTTCATCACTTGAGAAAGAAATACAATCTTTCCCAATTGTAAAATTGCTTCCCTCTGCCCAGGAGGGCAGGGAGCACAATAAAGATGAAGGGTTCGTACTGCAAAGACTGGAGGGCAACGTGCCATCCCCTGGCGTGCCAGACAACTGGGCAGTTGCATCCACCGCCGAGGAGGCCAGGACCGCTGACAGACAAGATTTTCTCTTGGACATTTTAAGCTAGAAGGTAAGGTTTCCGTGCCAAGGAATCCCTGGCCATCAGCGTATCCCGTCACGGATCCAGCCTAGGACACCCACTCGTTCTGAGGTAGCCTGCCCGCGGTGCCTGGGGCTGGTGTGCCCGGCTCCCCCTTGTACTTGTTTGAGATTTTATATTCACTGGTACACGTTTGTCGTGTGTCATTATGTTCCCCGAGAGGAGTCAGTACCTCCCCTTCACGCATCTCAAAGCACGTCCTGCTGGCTTCCCTCCCCTCCCCCTGCGCTCCCCGCATCTCTTCATCCTTTTTCGGGACTATTTGCTTTTCCCGGTGGCTTTGTCTAGCTCAGGACTGATCCTGCTTTCCCGACACCCAACAAAATGGACTTCTCTTAATGCTCGATTTAAATTTGTATTAAGAACCACCCCGGAGGTGGAGATGCAGGCAGCTTAGGCCTGAAGAAATAAACACGGTAATGACTTTAAAGACATAAAACGCAGCTACTTAAGAGGAGTGAAGAATCTAAATATAACGGGAGCTGAATTGGGCTGGGGAAGCGACTGCACAGGCACCGTGTTGCAGAGCTGCTTCGCCGATATTCTTCATCACCATATTCTTAGGAAACAGCAACAGAAGGCGAAAGGGCGGATAAAGGTCTGAAGGAAGCAAAGTGTTTTCTGTATTTCTGATTAATAAGCGACCTGCTCACTGCCCCGGGCGTCAGGATAAAACATTTTAAAGACATTCTCGTGGAAACAGAGGTCGAATCTCACTGTTACTGCAGTCATTAAGCTTTTTGTTTTCCTTCTATGGTTTAGCAAAATATTGATAACACATTTTGAAACCGAATAACTCATCTTTTATCTAGATGTCTCAGTTATAATCACCAGTGTCCCAGAGGTAAATCCCTGGCTCCCCGTAGACTTCAGCCTTAAATATTCGACAAGGACTTTGACAGAGCCTTAAATATTTCCAGCCGCTGCGCCTCTAAGGCAGCGTTCTCTCCCGCTCTCTCTGATATGTCTGCAGTGTCTCCCAGATGAAAAAATAAATAGTAACTTCACTCTCACTGCTACAAATCTATTACTACCAAATATAAGCTGTCCGTGGCAACATAATCATGATGAAGCAGCGCTCCGAAGTTTCGCATAGCCACGTTCACTAAAGCGCTGGGTATGGTTTTATATGCCGAAAGGCATAATTATCTTCATTTTGTCCTCACAAGAGGTTCCTAGACCATTTTTATGTTACACCCCCGGGTGTTGGAATAAATTTGGCAGATAATTGTATTACTTCCTCGCTTTGTTTCTTCCCAGGCCGGCAGCTCGCTTCTGCCTGACGGTGCTCTGATCGGGCTGGACGGCAGATTCGGGCCGTGCGCCGCAGGCATCGCCTCCCGGGCGCGGCCCACTTAGGACGGAACCGGAAACGTGCGCGCCGCGCTCCGCAGACTCCGTGCGGGGTCTCTGGCTCACGCCTGCAGAGGCAGGTGGCTCCGTGCGCGCTCTTTCCTGCCACCTGCAGGATCCCTTTGAGTTTAAATTCACATTTCTTTGAAAATTAACCCAGCAGACACGAGTGCCACCTGTGCCGAGAGCGCGTCACACCGCGGCTCCTCTGCGCTGTGTCCCTTGATGGCGGGGCGCGGAGAGGCCCGCGGTCCCCTCTTCCCGGCTGGGTTGGGGCTCTTCACCATTGCAGAGTCCCGGGCTGGGGAATCCCTCCCGTCCTTGTCTCTGCGAGGGCACCTGCTAGTGTGGAGCTTCGAGCAGGGAACAGGCTTGAAGCCCGACCCGTGGCAGAGACGCAGAGCCTCCCACGCGGAAGGAAGGACCTCCGGGCTGCGCGGCCCAAGACGCAGCCGGGCCTGACGCTCTGCAGATCCGTCCACACGGTTGGGACTGGACCAGCGGGCGCATTTCCCTGCAGTAAGAGGAGCTCAGTTGAGGATGCCTGTACTCAAGAATTAATTATGCAAGAGGCCTTTTTTACTGTAATTTTTATTTTTGAGACAGGGTCTCGCTTTGTAGTCCAGGCTGGCCCTGAGCTCACTCTGTAGGCCAGGCAAGCCTCGAACTCAGCAATCCCCCTGCCTCTGCCTCCTGAGTGCTGGGATGACAGGCTTGAGCCACCAAGGCAGCCTTTTTTCTTTTTTGCTTTTTGTAACAGTAAAAGATTAGAAACTACACACAGTACATCGACCAGAAAACTGGCTGAGCAAATGGATTGATATATGTGATTGAACAGAAAAATTATTGCTACTAAGAAAGGGACTGTGGAGAGATTTCCATAAAAACTTATGAGGAGAAACAATCAAATAGGAAACACAACCAAGTACAGAGGGTGCTGTATTGGCATTGATTATATAACACAGCCCGGGCAGATTGGAGGAGCTGGTGCCCACGTTGTGTTCTGGATTCGGGCTGTGGGTGAGTGGTCACTGGGGGTGAAGATAGTTCTCCTCGCTCTTTTTCTTTGAGATTTTAATTTTCTGTTGCATCATAGTCTGAAGATGGAGTGTATCCTTTGATAACATAAGAGTAAAATAGTGTAAATTTGAACTGTTGGTGAAAAGCAAGGAAAACAGTACTTTCAATCTGAGTTCTGGTTCAGTGTAAGAAAATTTGTACCTAATGATTTTTTTTCCTTGCATATTTGAGTACAACATTAACAAAAATGTCACTGTTGGGGATTTAGCTCAGTGGTTCTGGTGTCTGCCTGGCAAGGATAAGGTTCCTTGTTGGATCCCTGGCCATACATACCACAGTGCCAGGCGTGGTGGCTCAGAACTGTAATCCCAGCACTCAGGAGGCAGAGGCAGGAGGATTGCTATGACTTCGAGGCTTGCCTGGGCTACATAGTGAGCTCAGGGCCAGTCTGAATTATAAAGTGAGGCCCTGTCTCAAAAACACTAAAAACAAAAGTCATTCTCTTTCATCAATAGACATTTTGACTTTTTTTTGATAAATAAAAGATACTTTAGTAGAATTTTTGCAATAGGGAAAGATATGCTAAGTTTTAGAGGAAAATGTTTAATTAAATACTAAAATATGATAAGGGTCAATGTAGGAAAGTATTACAGGTTAAAAAATGTATCCTAGAAAAGCTCGATACAAATCAAGTATCTCAGTCTTAAGGAATAAACTTGCAAATGACAGCAGCTCATGGAATCCATGAAAACCAAATTACAAACTAATACAACTGGAATTAAATTCACTAGATTTCACTAATTCCAACACTTGAATTGGAGTTTTTCCTTAAATGAGATATTGGATAAATATCAGACATTCTTCACAATCCAGTGCCGACAAAATTTGTTTAGCAGAGTAAAAACTTATTCAGTCTTTCATATGCACGTTCTGTAACTAGTTAATTGCTGAAGTGCCGGGTCCTTTTAAACAGGTTGACTAGCTTTTACATTTCCTATTTTAACTTCAACAGCCTCGACACGTATCTTTAGGCTGTAAATCATGTTCTGTGTATTATCTGAGCACTCTCTAAAACGCACAATAATTATCTTACAGGGTCAAATGATCCTTTTCGGTTTCTTACCATTTACCCTCACGTGTGCTAGCCTTGTCTTCCATGCAAAGAGAGAAAGCAGAAAGGGAAGAGTGGAGGGGAAGGAAAGAGTGTGTGAGGAGAAGAGTGAGACGCGGGCTCGGCGTGCGACGGCCACGCCCGGCGTGCAAATGCCTCCGCACGGGAGCGCCGTGTGCTCCCCAACAGGAGGGAGCCCCACTCTTTGCTCAGCTCCGTCAGACACAGCCCTTCTAGCTTCTTGCACGTGCATCGTCTGACTTAACCGCCTGGCAGTTTTGCGAACCGTTACCCGTTCTGTGCTTCCGTGCTAGACACGCTCGGTCCTCGGGCCCCGCAGGGGAGAGGCGCTTCCTCGCGGGCCGGGGGGCGAGCGGCTGCCTGGCACCCGCGCTCCGACGCTGCTGGCTTTTGCCAGTTTTCCGCGCGTGACGTTCTCCGCGGAGCACAGGCCGCCGGACGTCCCGGAGCGGGTGTCCGGCTCGGGAGCGCTCAGCCCGGACGGAGACCGAGATGTTCAGTCTTCGCTTTTCACGGGAGAGGTTCTTGTGTTTCGCTCTCACGGGCACCGGGATGCCACGTTCTCAGGGCTGCTATTAAGAGGAGTTTGCAAATGAGCAAAACTACCTCGTATTTTCCTCCATAAGTCACACTAATCCACTCCACACCAGATTTATTGAAACAGGCGCTGGGCTGAAAATGACACCTCACTTGTGCTTCTGACAAAGGCGCTCTTTGTTGGCTAGGCTTCCTGCACAGCCCTAATGGCAGACGCCCGCTGGGCAGCATGCCGGGAGGACAGGGTAAGAGGAGGGTAGTCAGGGCTGGGCTGTTGCCCGCTCACGGCCGGCCTGTGCTCATTTTAGTTTCCCAAGCCCCGTTTCTTTTATCTATAATCTGAGCTGGATAAACATCTCTGTGCTTAAAATGAAAGTTCATTCTGGGCTTAGAATAGATAAAAGAAATCCAGTGAGACAAGCCTCTTAGTCGGAAGGAATAAGCAAAGTTATGCAGGTACAGACACATAAATCCACCACCAAAGTGGCATATTAACCTTTGGAGAAAGGTATGAGAGGAGATTTGCCGAGTGACCCCAGCAGCACAGTGACTGAAACGTGCAGCTTCGTTCAGTTTCAAGCTCCGGTCTCCTGCAGAGTCCGAGTCGGGCATAAGCG